>VDFB02165718.1:0-26006 GCA_007258455.2 Sequoia sempervirens | reverse complement strand
CCAATTCATATGTTTTTGAATCAAACTACATCATGAATGAGTATGTCACATGTGATTCAACTTAAGGTATGTTGTTCACATCCCAAGCTTGCTCTTATATGTAAATGAAAGGTGATCAACTAGCCAAAAGAGACAATGACAAGTGACATACAAGGACAAGGCTATCTAACTTCTTGCCCCCACTTAGTGTAGGAAAAGGATGAGTCGAATAGGATGAAAGTAAGTATCAGTTAGAGGAATTAGGTACATCAACACAAGGAAGAGCACCACACTCCTTAATATGTTGAATTCGATTACTCAAAGCCTTACATTCATTAGTATAATGACCATGAACTCTATGATATGCGCAAAATGAAGTCTTGTAATAAAATGTATTTCGTGTTCTTGGAGGGAGGGATATAAAACAATCTTGGAGGAGTCTTGACAAGATACCTTCTTGATCAAAAGTAGAAGATATTTCTTTTTTTTTGCAACAAAGATATCTCTTGCTTAGTATTAGGTGTCATACTTACACAATACTCTTTAGATTGTGAGATTTGTACTCTCCTTTACAAGAGTGTGTAAAATATAACAAATTCAAATCATTAGTTTTTTGCAAGATGACATTGACATTAAGCGAGGATTTTGTTGTTTCTTTCAAAGGATAACAATCAAGACCACTAGTGTCTATTAATTTGGGATGCACACTAATGTTAAATTTGGCTTAGAGGAATCTTTTGTAAGAGTGTTGATATTACATGAAGGTTTGTTTGATGGTTTTATTTCTATCAAAGTATAGTAACCAATACCATGATTTATTTATTGCGTGTTAGGCTCTATAGGGACATGGATACCTTGTTCGTTTGTACCACATCCTCTTCCATTATAACCAATTTGCTTCATAAGTTCATAACCTTTTCCATAAATATTTTTCATCTATTTTGGATTAGGTGGTTATTGATAGCCTCTCACCAAAATTTGTTGTCTTTTTTTCTAAAGTGGTTGAGGTGGATGCTTTCGAAGGGTTTTCCAAATTTTGTGTTGAAATTACCACTTTTTCTTTTCCCTTTGTAGAGTCTTTATGTATGATCTTGTATTCTCCTAGGAATGTAGGTTCAAAATCTAAGGAACCCCAATCATCTTCTAAGAGCTTTGTGACTGCCTCAATATGTTTTTTTTTGTCTTTCTATTGCATGGGTTCCACTTGTGTAGTTGGTTTCAATGTTGCTAAAGGATTTCCCTTGTCTTTCTCAATGTTCAAACAACTATTTGGGTCAAGGTCAGCTTCAAGTGTGTATACTTTGTTGTTTTAGGTCACATACTTCATTTTATAATGAAGAGTAGAAGGCACCCCATTCATTGCATGAATCCATGGTCTTCCTAAAAGAAGGTTATATGAAAGATCAAGAGGCATAACATGGATTAGTGTTTATAATGTGGCCTTTCTAGCTATAATAGGCAAAGCGATCATACCAAGCGGTTGTTTTCCTACATTGTCAAATCCACAGATAGATAAGGAATTAGACCTTGAATTTTGATTTATTGGCCCAAAGCCTATCCAAAAGGCTTACACTACACACATTAAGTGTTGAGCCATTTTCAACAAGGGTTCACTTTATCCCTATTCTATTGTATTTAGCTATTATTATAAAAGCCTCATTTTTTTTTTGCACTTCCAAAGGAGGGAGCTCACTTTGGTGGAAAACAATGCCATTCAGATTTGCACTAGAGGGAACCACAACTTATTGCAAGGTTGTTTGAAGCATAGTGTGATAATTAGGTGAATTCCGAATTAGATCCCATAGGGATATCTTTGCAGGAGTATTATTAAGTTGTTCAACAAGTTCATACTCTTTTCTACTTTGTGGAGGCAAACAAGGAGGACCTGGTAAGATAGAATTAGGAAATGGGAAGGATGTTGGGGTTGGTTTTCTTGGTTGTATATTATTTCTAGTGTTATATGTATGAGCAACAGTATTATGACTTGGCTACTGCGGCACATTATTCTTAGGTGAGTAAGGGATAAGTTCAATTTTTTTTGAGTTTGTGGTTTATGTGAAGGTGGGTAAAGGATGAGTTGAGTTTGAATAATATTAATGTCCCTTAGTGAGTGAGAGTCTAATGTTACTTCATCATCTTCATCTAAAAGCACTATATCATTATTGTTAATGTTATCCTTTTCTTGCACCATGATATCTTCTCTAGGAGGAGAGTTTTTAGAACTACCAACTAGATCTTCATGACCTTCAAAGGTTGGTTCTTCTAAAATGACTTCATGGAAAGTAAGGGAGTTATCAATGGTTGGATTTTCTTGTATATCAATAGTGGGGATATTAGGAGAAGGCTCCATTTGATTGTCCTTTTTTTCTAAGGTCTCATTCTCTTGTGCCCTACTATCTACCCTAGTAGGAGAGCTTGTAAGATGTTCATCACATTCCATGGTTACATTTTGTAAAGTAGCTTCATCACAAATATGGGAGGCATTAAGAGGAGGAAAACTATGATCTTCATGCTTACCAAATAGATCTTTCCAAATGGTAGGAGAATTAGGGAAGGGAGGAACAAGATTCTCATGACTCTCAATAGGTGCATCTTCTAACACCAACCTATCCTCTTCGCATCGAAGAGGGATATTAGGAGAAGGAAAATTTTGATTGTCATGGTTCTCAATGATATCATCCTCTTTCGCTAAAATATTCTCACAAGAAAGGGATGAGTGTAGATTAGGTAAGGTGATGTTTAGAAATTTTTCTATGATTTCATCTTCTTGTTTTCTAATATCTTCCAAAGGGGGAAGAGGAGACTCGGGACAGTCAAGATTCTCAATTCTTGTATCTTCTTTCACCAAGATACCTTCATCACTAATAGGAGAGGTATTGAGAGAAGAAAAAGTATGATTTTTATGATTTTCTACACTTGCATCCTCTTGCATCATACCATCCTCACCAATAGGCAATGCAATATTAAGGATTGTGTCAATGGTTTGATCTTCTTTCTCTAAGATGTCCCCATAACTATGAAAGACAGTAGAAGGATAACTAACATGTTTCTTAATGACCTCATTGTTGTATTCTAAATTGAACTCATAAGAGGGGATGTTGTACTTGTGCAATCCATTTTTAACCAAATCAAAGTCACATCTCTTAAAAGTAAACATGCTATCATGAAAATATAAAGAAAGTCCAATGCAATGATCTAAAGTGAAATGTTTAAATGCAATTTTTAGGTTTGAAACAAGGTAATTTGCTGATTACACTATGCCCTAATTTGAAAATGAAATTTTGTAAATGAAAATTTGGAATGCATGAAATGAGCCAACTTGAGCTAGATTTAGTGAAATGTATGTAATAGAAACTCAACCAATTGAAATAGATAGTTAATGGCAGCCAAAATAAGTGTAGAAAGAAGGTTTTTAATGTTGTAAAAGGAAGTTTCAGGGGTGTATTGGAACTTATTTTCCCAAGGTGGCGAATGAGTCCCAGTAGGGATTTTTTTTGAAAAATTTTAGATATTTTTTTAGGGATTTTTTTTGGTTTTTAGTTTGTATGATGTGTAACCTAAGTGAAAATGCAATTTTCAAATAATTTTCAATGATTTGAGATGCAAAAATGCAACCTATATGTAGTTTCACTAATGCAAAATTTTAGAAACCATAGATGCCAATTAACTAATGCAAACTCTAATGCAAATTCAATGCAAGCTAAATCTATGATGATGATGGACTCCAAATTAAAAATAAAGAAGGTATTCTAAATGCAGGTTCACCAAAATGTAGTCACAAAAATAGTACACCCCACCTTGGAGGAATATAGTACAAGGATAGGGTTCCTATTTCTCACTTGCTACACTCAAGGACACCTTAGAAATCTCAATCCAATGAAGAATGAAGGGAGAGATTTGATAACAGGGTATCCTAGGGTATGGTTAGAGATTAATGAGGGGTCCACCACCAAGTTTAAACTTGGAAAAGACAATGACATGCAAGATGAAATGCAAAGCCCTAATATGATGCAAACTTGAACTAAATGACTTAAAAATGCATATAAAATAGAACAAAAAATAGTAAAATCAGAAGTGTGCACCTAGAAAATTGAAGATGACTAGGAGGAGTCTTGAAATGTTGGAAATTCTAACTTTTTGACCTAGTGGGACTCATTCACCATTCTGGGTGAATCAGTCCCAGTTCTAGATTTTTGCACAGAAGCAGATTTTAGGCAAAAGGGTATATGAATCTACAATAATTTCTAAAGAACACCTATAGTGGGACTCATTCACCACTTGTGGTGAATGAGTCTAGTTTAGATTTTTTGAAAATTCAAAGTTCTAGTCTACACCTCTTAGTCTTCTCAATCTACTTATCTAGGTTTCTAGATCCAAAACTCTAATTTCGGGGTTGTAGATAACCTTTTAATGAAGATTATGACCTTACCAATGGGAAGACAAATCCAACAAGCTTGCAACCTAATCCTCAATGATTTTCAAGTCTTCAAAGCACCTAGATCTACAATCACACTAAGAAAGAGAGAAAAAGTGTTGATTGTTAGAGAATAGGGGTTTGCCTTGGTCAAACCCTTTTTAGGTAATTAAAAATAATAATGAAACAATAAAACAAGGACATGAAACATGAAACATTAAAAATGATGCCTTGAATGATGCCTTGTAAATGATGCTTTTTAAATCTACAACTCAACATGAAATGGCCATGAAGGATGTAGATCTTGATCTTGACAATAGGAGTAGAACAATGCTTAATCTTGGATCTTCAATGCTACATCACAACACTAGCTCAATAGCATGCTTGATGCTTGATATGCTTGACATGATGATGGATCTTGAATTGTTGCAACAATGGATGAAGAATCTTCCCTTGAATGCCTTTAAAAAAATGATCTTGAATGCTCTCTAGATGATCTTGTGAATGCTTGGAATGCTTAACTCTTGCTTGCTTGACTTGATAAAATTAATGCTTGTATTGCTTATGTGAAATAAGGATTTGAAAGCTTGCTTATATATGCAATCCACTCAAATGATCGTTAATTTGATCCCAAAGGCCAACATAGAAGAAATTTGAACTTAAAACCCAAATTTCTTGCTCAAAACCTCAAAAATAGGCCAAATGGGACTCATTCACCAAACTGGGCCAATGAACCCCACCTGGATGGGACTCAATCACCCAAAGTTGAAAATTGGTTCCACAAGGGCTATTTTGCTTGCTAGAATGTCGTGGATTGTGTAAATTCAACTTATATGTTGATCTTATCATATTTTTTATTAAAATATTTCATGGGATGCATAATATAGGGTCATAGGGGCCTATTAGTGATTATATAAAGGTTATAAATGCAAGGGAGCCCAAAATACAATGTGAAAGTGTAAATAAATACATTTTACAACATTAAATTAAGGAAAAATTGGGTCTATTTATCTTAGAAGGGCCCTAAATCCCATGTGAATGTGTAAAACACATTACACCAATAGTTTAGGTCCATCTTAGTTCACAAGCCTCCTAAATTTAATGTGAAGGTCTCAATAAATACACTTTACAACAAGTTCTTGGGTGAAAAATTGATAATGGATTGCTCTGAGTAATATTTATAACATGATTTAGTTAGATTGAATTGTGATGATGATAATGGGAAGGATAGGTTTCAACTTATATGTTTTTTGATGGAGAAATGGAGGGTCAAGATCTTCTCATGAGATGGAAGGTTGAGATTGAATGAGATGACAAGGCTTAGCCTTGTGAAAAGTGTCAAAAGGTGGAGGCATGTGACGATGACATGTGGCATGGTGAAGAGAGCAAGGTGTGCTCACACATGTGTGAGCACATCTTGGGAAGAGAAAGATTGTGACAAGTGGAAACAAATAAGCTGAAAGGTGTAAGATGAGTAGGCTTGAGGGATATGATAAGTGGTGGAAAATGAAAATTAATGGGTGGCTATATTGAAGAAAAGGATCTCACACATGTGTGAGCATCCAATGAGAGGAGAGGTCAAAGGATCACTTGAAGATTTATGATGACTTGTGCATGCAACACTTGAAAGACATTTCAAAGTTTGAGGGAACTGGTAGAATTAAAAATTGGAGGTAATGTTAATGATGACTAGGCTATGGATTAAGTTAATTAATTATCGACTAATTAAATTAATCAAGATTAGGATATGGTTAAGTTAATTAATCATTAACTTAACCAAGATTAGTAGATTTGGAGAAATGTGCACTAAAGATAAATTAATTAAAGATATACAATATTTAATTAATTTGAGGAGGACTATAGATAATTAATTAAATGTGACATTTAATTAATTATAGGGAGAAGTGAGATAATTAAATAATAAATATTAATTAATTACAGAATAAAGATGAATAATTAATTAAATAATATAATATTTAATTAATTATAGGATAGAATGAGACAATTAATTAAATAATGATATTTAATTAATTTTAAGGGTGATGATCAAGATTAATTATTATTTTTATTTTAATTAATCATATGTGTGATGTTAGAATTAGGGTGTCTATAGCAGATTCTCTTATGAAGCCAATGACCATAGTTAAGTTCTCTTGGTGTAGGAAGGCCATGGGCCTTGATCACTGTACTTTATTTTATGTTTTGTATCTCTTTGATGTAATTACAATGTATAATTTCACATGGGAGAATGTTAGGATAAGGTTACATTAACCTTGTAATCCTATCTCATTTGTATGTCTCCACATTCCTTAGAATGTGTTCTAGGGGACATGAGAGAAAATTATTAAATTTTGGCAATGTTGTAATTATATTTTAAGGGGAGGATTTAATTTCAATGGAGGTTACACATCAAATACATATAAGGAATATTTCTTAGGAATCCATAATGGAATATGAATTTTTTTAGATGGGTCACCCAAGATTAGAGAAGAAAAGGAGTCCATTAGTGTTCCATCAGGGAGCAAAAAGGTCATCAAAGAATCTGGAAAGAAAGGAGTTGGATAGGCTATGGGTTAGGAACCCATGTCGGAGTCTTGAATTTCCATTTAATATTTTATGTCTTTTGGTTTTACAAGAAGAGGGAAGTGGGTTTTTGAAAATGGTTTTGTACCTCTTGTTTTGATTTACCATTCATGGTTTTACCTCCCACAATTTCAACACAAATACTATAATCATTGATTTTATACATATTTTTCATTCTTTCTTCATGGTTGGGAGTGTTTGACTAATTGCCAATGTCTCCCTTTGGATTCAAGACATGGACTAACCACCTCCTATGGATCCACTTATCTCTGGCATTTGTATTGTGTATTAATAGGTCGATCTTTTGGTGCAATGGAAAATATGTTCTAACAAATGATATCAAAGTAGAGTTTTGAGTTCGAATCCTCTCAGATGATGTTGAGGGGGGATTGTTGGACTAATCACCAACATCTCCCTTTGGATTTGAGACACTGACTAACTGCCTCCCGCGGATCCACTTATCTTTGGCATCTATATTGGGAATTAACAAGTCGACATTTTGGTGCAACAACAAACATGTTCCAACAAGGAGAGTGTGTTATTTGAATATATTCATTTGGCATCAAAGTAGTTGGATTATATTCTAGGTTGAAGTTTTTGATGGTTTAAATTTCTCTAAAATTTGATCACAACCAACACATATGCAAATTCCCTTCCCATTAAATAGAATTTGATGGAAAATTTTATGAATATTGGAGTATTAAGATGATGAATTATTTGATAGATAAATATTTACGGGGGAGAATTGAAAATAGTTATCAAAAGCTATAAATTTGGGTTAATGTTCTAGTTAATTATAGAACATTAAGGAAATAAGGATCAAATTCTCCATTCTCTCCATTATTGTTCTACTATTATAGAATTTTTCTCCTCTTTGTATATTTGTTGCATGTGATCCCATTGAATGAAAATAAGATGGTAATTCACATCTTTGTGTTATCTTTGAAATATCCTCGTAGAAGGGGAATCATGCCCACTCTACTAGGAGGAAATCTACACATATTCTTTTCATTCATTGATTTCCTTCATTATGTATTGCTATATTATGCTATGTTTGTATTAGTTTTGGTTCATAATTCATTTATGATTACCCTACATGCATTCATAAAATCATAAAAACCTTAAAACCAAATAGAAACATTTATCTTTCAATATCTACTTTTTACGCATTAATTATTTTCAACAATTATTTCAGCACTGTGTTTTTCATATTCCTAGTATTGATGAACATTTACCTTTTTTCCTCTCGTATTCAATATTTATTTTATGTGTATCGAATGGACAATAACATAGATGTTTTTTTCAACATAGGTTTTATGTTACAAGAAAATCAATAGGAAGTAGTAATTTAGCTAGATCAATTTACATTCTCATTATCAAAATTTAGGAATATGATCACCACCTTGAGACCCCAAAACTATATTATAAATCACTTCAAGATGCCACCTTGGAATGATAAAATTAAATGATGGTAAACAAGCCAACTACAATGATCCTATCATTTGTGGCATCATTGTCAAGGAAGAAATTGTAAATTTAAAGTATTAGTAGGGTTTCAACCAAAGAATTAAGATTTGTATAGTTTATGAGTAAGCATAGAGACTCTTTAGGTAGCCTTATAAAGAAATCTCCAATCAACAAAACAAAGAATAGTACACAAGATCCAACCCAGAGGATTCATCAAACCATTTAACTAGTCAATAATCTTACACAACCCTTGGATATTGCATCACCATGATATAAAAAATCATGGGTGAGGATGGACTAGCTAATAGGACTTATCATATGTAATTTCATTGACTCTTGAAGGTAATGAGAATCCTATGAAAAATATATCTCTCTTAGTATTATCAAAATTTACACAGAAGGTTTTAGAAGATCCACATAAATTCTTATTTGAATTCAAAGTCCTATGTCAAACCTATGACTATGGGATTTATAATAAAAATGAAAGAACTTTTTCCCTCCACCTTGAAGGAATTAATTGTACATTGCTTCATGGGATTAAATGTTGATTCCATACATACCTAGGAGGAAATGTAGATTATCTTTCTTGATAAGTATCAAGACTATTGTAGAGTTTGGGATAGGAAAGATGGATTTTTTTTGTTGTTTTCTTCTTATTTTTCCATAGAAGGTGTGGCTGTAGTTTGGATGAAAAAATTAGTAAAACCATTTTCCTGAGAGGGATAGATGAAGAGGCTAGAGAGGCCTTAAAGCGTATCATGGGGTGAGGAGATATCAAAAAATAGACTTTAGAGATATTATAGAATTCAGTAGTAATTAATCCCATACTCAAGTCATCAAAAAGATACTCAAAAGGGGGGAAAACAATGGTAATGATGTTACTAAAGTAATGGAAGAATTGACCAATCTCAAAATTGATATCTTACTTTATTTGAACACCACTGTGGATGATAGACAATCCTATAAGAGAAATATTAAATCATTGGCTATCTACTACCCATGATGTAGGGAGAAACATCACCACTCAAAGAATTCCCCTTGAATAGAATGGGGTTATGTGGAATTCATGAAAAATTCCATCCTACAAATGAATGTAGTTTATTTATTTAAATTAAGAATCAAATAAAAAAATACCACAAATTTAGGAAGAACTAAATTTCATTTGGAAAAAATAATCAATTTTTTGTTTTAACCAATATCCTAGACAATTGGGAACCATAATTTCCCTAAAATGGGGGCCAAGATAATGACCTATACCTTAGGGAGGTCCACCTCTACAAACACAACTTCCAAAAATTCCACCTTAGTGGGGTTGGCCATGGTCTTATCATGAGTGGATAAACCTATCATGTACTACTTCTCAATGGTAGAATATAAATCAATATCAATAGCCATGGGTACCCCCAAATCAAGATGTTATGTAAACTAAACAAAATATTTTTTGCCCAAACCATCTCAATTATCATCCCAAAATTCTATTTAACAATTAAATCAACTGCAACTACCTTCCTAGCATGTAATTATAATATGCATCATAATGGTGTAGTATTAATCATGATCTAACTTAATAATATTAAGTTGTTCTCTTAAAAAATATAATAGGACCTCCAATAATGGATTCACTTGTATAAAGAAACATTCTACCTAATGAAATTAAACAATGGCCATCAAAACCATAAGATTCTAGGGATAATCCTAATTTAATACCAAATACCCTTTCCTAAGTAATTGTAGTATTCTTTTGTTGTCATGGAGGGCTTTGAAAAGGTTCAAAGAGATCTATGTTGGATGAATTTTGTCATTGATGCCAAAGGTTATGAGTTTTTTGTCATTTTTTGTCATTGATGTCAAAGAGACTTGATGTTGTTTGTCACTGATCATATGATTCATCATCTACCTCCTAGTGTTTTTGCAAAAGTAGTATGTCATGATGTATTGTTGGTGTTGGTGCAAAGGAAAGGTTTGCATTGGGATTTTTCACATTTTTTTTTTCATTGTTCTTCATTAGTGCTTGATGCTACATCCAAAGACACTTGTTCATTTGTTCCATGGTTGGTGGCCTTGTTGAATTGTTCATATTGATCAATTGTCACTTTGATTGTTCATCATCTCCTCATGGTGGTTCATTCACTCTAAGATGTTGTTGCATCCATTATGTGTTTTTTATTTGATTAGGGTTTCTTCATTTGATTGAAGGCTTGTTCTAAAACCCTAATGATATTTTCCCTTATGTTCATTATGCAAGGTGAATAAAAGGTTATTCTTCTTACATTTGAAAGGTGACTTATAATAGCAGGTCAAAAGTTACTTAATTCATTTTTTCAGAGTTTCAAAACCATTGGATACCAGCCCCTCTTTACTTTCTTGACAGGTTACCTTGCTTAAATAAATATCAACAGTCTTTATTTGTTTGGTGAAGAGGCAGGAGTATGAGATCAAAGGATCTTATTTAAATATTATTAACAACTATTTCCTGAGGCTTCAATTTGATAAGTGTTTGCATGTGTGTTCCCATGGTTTTGTTATGTAATTGTTTTGTAAAGCAATGATCAATGGTCACCATGAAGGCACTAAACTGAAGATCAACAAGCTATATTTAAAGTTTGTTTGAATTCCAATAGTTAGATGATGGGAATTGAAGTTGATGTAAATTTTTCCATTAAGGAGTTTGTTTTGATGTGGGAAGGAAGTTGTTAGAACAAAAAAATTGATTGATGAATTAGTGTTGTGGTATGTGTGAATAAGGGAGATGGAGATTTATTGGTGCAGAGATAGAGCAGTGGATTTTCTAGAAACAGAGTAACCCTCTATTTTTTGTTTATTTCTTCTAAGATTAATGAAAGTGGTGTATGTTTGTCAGTGAGACATATTGCTTTGCCAGCCAGCGAGGCATATTGTTTTTCTAGTGAGGCATATTGTATTTCCATTGAGGCATATTTTTTTTCTAGTGAGGCATAGAATGTAACTAGTGAGGCATAGAATGTGTGAGGTTTTTGGCCAGTGAGGCTTAATAAAATTTATTTTTAGAGTGGTTTTTCACCCTTTTATGGATTTCCACTCATAATTCTTATGTTATGTCTCATCTTGATGGTTTGTCATATTGTGTTTAATAGGTCATATTTGTTCAGGTATCATGTTCTAATTTACATAGCATTATGACTCACTCAACATTCAATACCTATAATGTTTGAAGTGTTTTCAATGGATCTCTCTATATAATACAAGTGAGTTAATTAATAAAATTTGGTTCCTCATTAGACCACTAATTCACCCTCCCTCTCAATGGTCCTATACTCCAACAATCTATAGGACTCTTAGTTGATTAGATAAATTTTAAAAATCAATATTGAAGTCCCTCTATTAGAGGCCATAAAATATATTCTTGAAATAAATCAAACAATCAAGATTTTGTGCTTCAAAACCTTTGGAAGAAATAAGAAATTACACAACATCATCCAATTAGGGGGAAACTTTGTGATGTCTTCTCAACAAAATTGATTCCACCCAAGTATGGTTACCTAAGCAACCCTATCATTTTAGTAGTTATAAAGGGGATGACAGTATCAAATATATTGATTTATTTAGGGGCTACTATCAACATGATGACCTCATATATTGTAGGTGAATTATCTATGACTAATATATAGCCTACCTTTATCATCTTATAGTTACATAATCAATATATAACTAGACATGAGTGGGTATTGGAAGACATAATTGTCACAATAGATACTTGGGAGTACCTTGTGGAATTATTTATTCTTTGGAGCTTAAAAAAAAAAATTGGATATGAACTATATATTAGGTCAATCTTGGTTAGCCACAACAATAGCTCATTGACTATCGGTTAGAAAACATGACTATTTCTAATGCAACTAAGCTTAAATAAATATCTATATTCACAAAGCTACTAAATCTTCTATGTAATATGACAAAAAATTATGGATAGATGATGTTACAAATTCAAATGAGGAAGATCCATCCATACTAGCAATGGTCACAATAGCCAAATGTTTAGAATAATACCAAATGTAGGAAGACAAGGATGAATTTCCATTTTTGAATGAATATAGTTGGATGTCTATAAATGGCTCCAGATATACTCTAGGGACTATATAAAATCATTTAAATACCCTTTTGTAGAGGCAATCTCACCTCAACTAGGCTACCATCATGTAAGCACACTACACCATCTAATTCCTCATTCTTGTCCCTTAAACGCATTTATTATCCTTATAAATGTAAAGGAACTACATTTAACCAAGATATTGTAAAACCACACACAAGATTTTTCTTGGGAGTATAAATTTATATAAAATAAATTCATCCAATAATTTATACACACCATTTCTACATTAAATATTTTTAACCCATGAGATAATTTGAGAGAAGAATTAACTTTTCTCTAAGAGCAAATATAATGCAAGTTGGATTCATCTATCCTATTTTTGACAACCAATAGGTCTCACCCTTGATAATTGTCCCTAAAAATAATTGGAAATGGTATATTTGTATATATTCTAGGGTGTTTAATAAAGAAACCAAAAAGGATTATTTGTCTTTCCCCTTGTAGCAACATAAAAGTATCCCTTTACTTTTCCTTGCTTGTTTAGGCCCTCCTTGTTAAACTAAACTTAATGTTGCCTTGATTTAGTGTTGTAATGCACATTTGACACATTCACATTAGGTCTTGGGCCCTTGTGAACTAAATGAACTTATTGGTGCCTTATTTAGAGTGTTGTAAAGTGTTGTAATACACTTTCACACTTTTCTAGGGTTTTAATATATAATTAGGCTTCTTTATCCTTTAATTGGCCTTATTTTTCATCCACAAGCCTTAATTAATGCATCTTTATGAGGATAATCCTAACATAAATCAACATCCAATTATAATTCAAGTGTTTTTAGGTTGTGTGGCCCATACTTAGTGATTTGGGACTCATACACCACCTTGGGTGTATGAGTCCCACCTAGGGTTTTGGGTCTCAATCTAGATTTTACACCTTTCTAAGCATTTTTTAAAATGGTCCCATAATTAATGCCTAATGGGACTCATATGCCCCTTCTGGCATATGAGTCTCGTGTGGCCCAAAATTAAATTTAGTTCAAATTCTTAGCAGGATTTTATCCTCCTAGATCTAATGTTGGCTTGTAGTGTTGTAATTTTGATAAATTAGGCATAAAAAAGTATAAATACAAGGTTCTTTCACTCATTTTCACCTAACCATTTCAAGAGATCATCCTAAGCCTTCAAGTTGTATAACTGAAAATATGTTATACTTCTGTGAATCCTTGCATGCAAGGGTACTCAATAATGAGTCCTTGCAAATCAATTCACAGCTCTCTATCCGAGAAGAGCAGGGATTGATATTGTGGCCCTCAGATTAACCCTGTTACCCCTGCAAATACAATCTCGGAACGAGAGATTCAAAGAGGAGAAGCAAGAATGCTAATCTCCATGAATCCTGTTCTTGCAATGCAACAATGAAAACTAATCTAAATGGCTGTAAAATGTAATAAACCAAACTAATTTATTGAAATGAAACTTAATCTACATGCAATGCCATAAATGAATTATTTTGCAAATTAATTTACTATGAAGATTAAGCTAAAATGCAATATTAAACTATATGCTCTAAAAATAAGATGCTTATATAATCAAACTAATGTAATCTCAAATGATAAAATTCAAATTTGCAGCATAAGTCTGATGTAAAAATTCGTGATTCTTTCTTTTTTTTGAAATGAGAATGAGAGGGCTCATTTTATAGGCAAAAGTAGAATTGAAGGCAAATTCAGAAACAATGTGGGATAAATAGAAAAATAGAAACAAATCTTGATTGGAATTCTTTTTTTTAGTTTATTTCCCTTTTAACTGATTTGTTTCCCTTTTTTTTTCATCACAGGATATTCTTGAGAGGATATTTCATTTATTTAATTTAATTTAAGATGATAATATCTCTTTAATAAAATAAAATAAGATTATGTAATTTAGAAATGAATATTAATAAAATAAATAAAATTATTTAATTAAAATAGATTTAATTTAAATAGCATCATTTTATTTAAGTAATATTAACTTCAATTAAATAACATTATTTTATTTATTAAAAAGGATTTATTTCTTTGATTAAATAAAATTAATGAAGCATTCAAACCTAGGGAAAAAAATTGAAACATTTGAAATAGTTATGAATTGATTAAGAAATTTGATTTGAAAATGCATAATCATTGATTCAAAGTTGATGTTGACAAATTAAAATAAATGGGGCCCAAAGTCTAGGTGACCATTTTAGGTTGCATTACATTTGCCCCTCTTGACTAATGTGAGGTCGAATCGATCACATACCAAAGAATGAAGTTGCAATGTGAGATCGATTTGGGATCACAAAACAACTCAGATGTGAGGGACTCTGGATCACATCTGGACAACATAAACAAAAGGCCTTTGAACATGAGATTGATTCGGGATCATATCCAAAATGAGGAGATAAGAATCTCAAGCAAGGTTGCCCCAAGAGAAGCAATTGATAAATTGATAAAGTTGAATCAAGGATTGAAGTTTGATAGGTATTGCCCCCTCATGATCGAAATCGAAATGAGATAGAGGAGAAATAATAAATTGAAAAATTGATCAAATCAACAAAAGATAAGGTTCTTGATGTAAGATGAAAATATAAGAATCAACCCGGTAGATCAGCAAGAAAATTATGCCCTAAGGTTGAATTAGAAGAAAAGAAGTGGGGTGAAATCGAATGGAAGATAGAAGTTTGGAAGAAATGGAAAGAAATGGAAAGAAGGAAGAGAATATGCCTCAATAAAGAGGATGCATCAAAATCAATCAACTGTTTAAGATAGGGAATTTCGATTGAGATCGCGAAAGAAGATAAGGAAATGAAGAACGCGATCACAGTTGATGAAAAATCCACAAGAAAGATGAAGGAAACCCTCTCAAACCCATAATAATGCCTAAAAGTGCAAATTAACATGAAGTCTAAATAATGCAAGCTACATGAAAATGCAAAGGTGTACTTGCAATAGGGTAACATAGGTTTTTGTGTGTTCATCATTCATTAGAGAATGTAAGAGAACTTATTTTCATCATTGGGCCATTATTACCAGACATCGGACAATCACACAATCATCACTAGTCACAAACGCAACTATGAAGATATGAATGTGATTTATATCAGCTTGGAATGTGGAAAGATTCTAACATGAGCATCAAAGACATGAAGGTCAAGATGACTACAATGTTAGCTTACCCAATTTAATGTAGCAAAACCATGCTCGCATCAAGACATAAACGCCAAGATTACCATGAGAATGGTTGTGCAAAAACATTCAAGGATGATGCCATAAATCTCTTAAGTGTGTCAAGTAGACAACAAGAGACACTGAAGAGGTTCAAGACAACACCCATAAGTAGAAAGCAAATAAAAACATGCCCCATGCCCCAAGTCCTCTAGCTATGCATCACGGAGAGACTTATTAGACAAGGACACTCAATGAAAATCAATATCAGTCAACACACAAAGAAAAGATCATGGCATATCTCGAGCATTAAGTGTTGCAATTAAAAATTTTTAAGTGTGTAAACTGATACTGAGTTCCAAGGATAAGGATCGAATGCTTGCAAGTAGGTAAGATCACATGACTGAACTGGATAAGTGTTGAAAAACACACGATGTCAGGGGTTGTGTTGAAAAACACAGTTGGGTTAGTGTTGAAAAACAGTTTGCGAGGTGTCCTAAAGACAAGCATATCCAAGAGACCAAAGCTAACACAGTGATGCCCCTAGACAAAGACAAAGACCAATTCCAAACCAAGGCAATAAGGACAAGGCATGATGGAGAAAGGCTAAGTGTCGAGGATGCATGCTAAGAAATAGGGATGCAAAGGCCTCAAGTAGCGCCTGTTTCCAGGTTTTCACCACTTGGAAGAATTTTTTTAGGACTTTTTATATTTTTTTATTTTTTTTGTATTTTTGCTACCAAGGTGCCTGTTTCCAGGTTTTCACCAAGGCACTTTTTCTTTTTTGAATTTTTTTTTTATATTTTTTATATTTTTTTTTTTTTGTATTTTTTCAATCATATTTGAATTTTTTTAGTTTTTGACAATATATCAATTTTTTTTTTGAAATTTTTTTTGATTATCATATATCGATTTTTTGGAACTTTTTAGGGTCATAATTATATACAAAGGATGCTTGAGACGAGCGGACATCAAGAGGATGGGAACTTCTTTAAGGTGCAAAACATTGACAGGCTCGGGGAGTTGCTCCCCTCTTGATGGAGTAGTAGATAGGCACATTAGCAAAAATTTCTTTGTGATGATGTAGGGCCCAAGCCAATTAGGTTCGAATTTGCCCTTTTGTTCTCGGTTCTGTTGGTTCTTAGGATTCTCTCGCGGGACAAGATCTCCTACTTGGAATTCTCTAGGGCGAACCTTTTTGTTGAAGGCTTTGGACATCCTCTTTTGATAGACCCTCATATAGTCAAATGATGCTTTACGCTTCTCATCAAGAAGTTCTAATTCTTGCAATCTCATGGCGCGATAGTCTTCATCTGTAACTAGACCTTTGAGAGAGACCCAAAGTGATGGAATCTCAACCTCTAAAGGTAACACTACTTCAGCGTCGTATGTGAGGGCAAAAGGAGTAGCCCCAGTTGGAGTACGAATACTCGTTCTATAGGCCCACAGGGCCGGATTTATCTGTAGGTGCCAGTCTCTACCATTCTTATGAACTGTTCTGTGCAAAATCTTGAGAATGGTTTTGTTTGAAGCCTCTGCCTGACCATTTCCTTGTGGGAAGTAAATGGAGGACCAATGTTGCTTTATCTTGAATCTTTGGCAGAGTTCTTTAAGGTCCTTATTTTTGAACTGACCTCCATTGTCAGTGATGATCTCAGATGGCACTCCATATCGACAGATGATATGGTTTAAAATAAATAAAGACATTGTCTTGCCTGAGGCAATAGAAAGTGGAACAGCCTCTACCCATTTTGTGAAGTAGTCAGTAGCAGTGATAATGAACTTATGCCCACCTGATGAGTTGGGATGAATCTGCCCAACAAGGTCAAAGGCCCATGGCTGAAATGGCCAGTGAGATATAGAAGGAATTAGCTCCATACCTGGAGCATGTATCAGGTGTCCATGTTTTTGACATTTTTCACAAGACTTAGCAAATGCTACTGCATCTAT
Source organism: Sequoia sempervirens (assembly GCA_007258455.2). Taxonomy (NCBI): domain Eukaryota; kingdom Viridiplantae; phylum Streptophyta; class Pinopsida; order Cupressales; family Cupressaceae; genus Sequoia; species Sequoia sempervirens. The sequence goes on along the minus strand of VDFB02165718.1, from coordinate 8,359 downwards.
CTGCATCGTAGGCCAATAGTACCCTGCTCTAAGCAACCTTCTAGCCATGGAAAGACCATTAGAATGTCCTCCCACATATGCCCTCGTGGATGTCAACTAGCGCTGACTGATCTCCTTTCAAGCACCTAAGAAGTGTTCCATCTAGACCCCTCCTATACAAATCACCAGAGATGAGGGAATGGCGAGAGGCGTTGCGGATAAGGTTTCTTCTTTCAGACCGGTTAAATGTATCGGGGATGATGCCATCACGAAGATATGAGTAAATAGCACCATAGCGGGAGGATTCATGATTGACAAGGGTACAAATGATATGGCTTTCAGGTGAGTCAAATATGGGATATCGTAGCTCTTCCACCAGGAATTCATATCTGGACTCATGTTCCTCTAATTGAAGAAGTGAAGCAAGGTACATAAAGACGTACCTCGCTGACTTCTAGGATTTGGTCAGGTGACAAAAGTAAAATACCGTCTCAATGAATCAACCATTTTTTTGTAAGGTACCAACTTGTCATCTTTTGTTTGGTATTGTTCATTGACTTGGTTGATGATCAGCTGAGAATCCCCATAGATATGCAGTTATGTGATATTCCACTCTATAGCCATTTTTAGTCCATTTGTCAAAGCCTCATACTCAGCTATGTTGTTTGTGCATGGAAAGAGTAACTTGTAAGATTTAGGAATAGTATACCCATCAGGAGAAACAAACAACACACCAGCTCCAGAACCATTTTGCATGCATGAACCATCAAAGAATAGTTTCCAGGATCTTTCAGTCATGTACATAAGATGCTCATCTCGAAAGTTGACTTGAATGGGCATATTATCTTGAATAGGAAAATTAGCCAGTTGATCCGCAATAGCTTGGCCTTTGATTGCTTTGCGCTCAATATACTCTATGTTAAATTCAGAAAGAATCATCATCCATTTAGCAAGTCTGCCCGTGAGAGCAGCTTTACCGAGCAAGTATTTGAGAGGATCAATTTTTGATATGAGGTGTATGGTGTGCGTGAGCATATAGTGTCGCAATTTTTGAGAACCAAACACTACTGCAAGGCAAGCTTTTTCAATACTAGTATAATTAACCTCATAAGAAACAAGAGTGCTACTAATATAATATATGGCCCTTTCTTTCCCTTGTTCATCTAATTGAGCCAACAATGCCCCCAGCGAAGATTCAGTAGCTGAGACATATAAAATGAGAGGTTTTCCTGGAATGGGAGGCATTAAAATGGGAGGATTTGCCAAATATTCTTTAATTTGATCCATGCTCTTTTGGCAATCCTCATTCCAGACACATTGAACACCTTTATGCAAATTTTTGTTGAAAGGTTGTGTTCTATCTGCCAATTATGAAATAAACCTCCTTATGGATTAGCGCCTCAAGACTCCTCATTTGGTCGATATTTTGGGAGGTGGTATAATATACTACTTGAACCTTTCGTGGTCTACTTATTCCTTTTAATGAATGATGAATCCTAATAATTTTCCGTATAACAACCAATACACTTTTTTGGTTTAATCTATTGAATTGTTCTATACTCCAGAATCACTTCTAAATCAGCCAAATGTGTTCCTCTCTTAGATCAGCTGTATGTCATCCACATAATCTTCCATATTCTTATGCATCATGTCGTGGAAAATGGTTGTTATAGTTTTTGGTAAGTAGCTCCGTGATTTTTCAATCCAGCGGGTATGGTATTCCAACAATAAGTACCCCTGTAATATGAATGCGCCTTTTCTTGATCCTGTGAGCTATCTTGATTTGATATACCCTAAAACCATCCATCAAAGAATAGATCTCATATCCCTACTGCCATGTCCACTATCATGTCTATAAGGGAAGTGGGAAATCATCCTTGGGCATGCCTAAGATCTCTAAAGTCCGTGCGTATCTCAATGGTTTTATCAAAGCCTAGAACAGGGTACAATGTTGGAACCAATGACAGTCTATGGCTCTAATGAATCCTGCACCAAGGAGCTTTTCTAATTCAGCTTTCACTAAAAGAGCTATATGAGGGTGCATTTTCTCAACTTCTGTTTGACTGGTTTCACACCTGGAGCTATGGATAAATGATGCATAATGAGATTAGTGTCCAACCCTGGCATGTCTAAGTATGTCCATGCAAAGTTAATTTCCTTCTTTTGGAGGAACTCGGTATAGGCTTTCTTTTCTTCAGGTGATAAAGATTTAGCCAAGTGTACAATTTTTTGAACTTCCTCTGTGCCCAAATTAACAGCTTCTGGAGGTTCAACCAATACTGATGATCTATCCTGGAAATAGCTTGGGAGACCATCAAGTACCTCATCCGTAGGTGCCTCTGGGAGGTTTTCACCTTTGGATACGTCTTTTATTTTTACTTTTTTTGGTTCCTACACCGCCTACATAGTGGTTTTCGCCATCGTAACTCTTTATTCTTTTTTCTTCTTTATTCAGGACTAAGGTACTTGATGTCGTCTCCGCCATACCTGTAGCCGGCTCAATCGCGGAAGAGACCAGGTTCAATGGCATTTAGATAGCAGGTGATCTCATAGTCATTGTGAAATGTCAAGAGTTGACGCTCTTGGTACCGTTGAGACCAATCAATAAGGTTGGGGTGAACAAGGGGTAGGTTGATGACCGGTTCAAGATTAAGGATATAGGTGGTGTCATCTCTGGTGACTGTAGAATTGGAATCTGTCAAGTTTCCCTCTAAAGTGTCTAAATCAGAATTTATCCTAGCAAGCGAAGAATCGTCTACTAATGCGACATGTGGGTTCCAATCTTCTAATCTAACACATGACTCGTCAGTTACATCAAGTTGAGAACTATAAGCATGGACAACGTCCATATCCAAGTCAACTGTTGCATCTGAGAGTGAATCCCATTCAAACTCATGAGAGTCTATTTCTAAATTATTGTTGGAGCCTCGTGATGTAGAAGCCTCAAGATTTGGAAGAGGCTCCTCTCCTCTAGCAATTTTCTCAATCACAAAATTATCTGAATTATCACCATCCATTGCAGCTAGGATGGAGACACTATCCATAGTCAATCTTGCATTCATACAGTCACTATCTATTGCAAATGAGATAGGAGGACTATCAATTATTAAATCTCTTGAATCTTCCCAAAGGAGATTTGTTGAAGGTATCCAATCATCTGTTATGTCTTGTTGATTGGTCAAATCTGGTACATATTTTGTGTCATCTTTACTATCCCGCCTATCAGAAATGGGGATAGTGCATTTATTGTTGTTCATAAAGCCTAGGCCAACCGGTTTCTTAGACTTACGTGCAAAAGATCATGATTGAGTGGTTCGGCTCTAGCATATAACCTATGACTAAGAGGGCCATATCCTGGATAAACCATCTTCTTGACAAAAGTATATCCTCCCATAGTACTTTGGGAGAGGGGAGAAATTAATAGCCGGTATTCCCCTTTATATCCAATCTCTAAATACTCTTTTTCATCTTTGTATTGGTAACGTAGGATTCAACAAATGACAAATATTGTCATTGTCAAGATGATGGTTTCATCTTCGGTGGAAGGCTTTCCATATGTCCTAGGGAAATGCATCTTGCAAAAGAGCTGTTGATACCCCCATGCCAAGGTCTATCGACTTAAATTTGTTTTGAGACTGCTAAAGTTGTTTCATAATCCTCTGCTGCTCGGTTAAGAGAGACATGAACATTAGCTGAGATTGAGTTAATTGATAAGGTGTTATCCCCTGGTATGCAAATTTATGTTCCATTGTAGGGGAGCTTAACACACACTGGGTGGTGTAGGTAGATCGCCTCGTGATATCATGGAATCCAATATTCACTCCAGAAATGTTGTGTAAGGTCCGTGATCAACAATTAAATAATATCTTTTTTCAACCGGGCCAACTCGATAACATGCCTACCTTTAGAACTTCGCTCGCCATCATAGGCCTTTATGGTGATCTTCTTCTAGTGTCGATCACTTGCTCGGTCAATTAAAGTTTTTAACAAATTAGTGCATGAGTTTAACCCAAGACTCTATCAATCAACACGCTACCGACGGTTTTATGAATCATGACTTCAATGTGAAGGGCAAGATTGTGTGGATGGATTAGGGATTTGTCATCATCTTCAGAGAAAGAAAGGTAATGTGGGCTAGTAATGTGATTCACCATGCCTTGGAATTGGTCTATATCAATGTTGTTGGGGACATTTGATGTGCGCAAAGCGTCCTCAAGGATCTGCTTATGCCTAGGGGACAACTCTAGAAGCTCTAAGATTGAGATATGTGTTGGAGTTTTCTGTAACTGATCTACAAGATTGTAGTTTGGTTTGAGAGCAGTGGCGGACTTTATAGTGACATTCTTGGATGCCACTTGCTTGGATTTATTGGATGGACCTGAACTAGGCCCTCTGAGAATAATAGGGGCTTGACTCCTGGTAACAGCATTAAGGGCTTGGGAAGATAACCTAGAATGAGGACCTCTCAACACCACAACAGGTTGGTTGTCAAAAATAGGGGGAGAGTCATAACCATGCGGGTCTTTACTCCTTATCATATTAACACTTGGCTCCACAACTTCAAGCATGTTTATCACATTTTCTGCCGCTGTATAGGTGTAGTTGATTGCAGCTTTGCCATTCTGTGATTTAGAGGTTTCCCCCTTGTCATAATTAGGCAAAGGTTCCTTTAAAGCCTTATGATCAGCATTGGTATTTAGGCCATCAACTTGAAGCTTTCCACTTTCTATAAAATCTTGGACGATATGTTTTAATCTCCAACAGTTTTCAACAGTATGGCCAGGGCCATTATTAAATTTACAGAATGCCTTGTCATCCCACCAATGTGGCTTAGGATCTGGAATGTGAAATTTTGCAGGATCCTGAGGATGTGCCAAGTTGTTAGCAATGAGAGTTTTGAGAATATCCTCATATGTGTCACCCAATTTGGTAAATTTCCGCTTGTGGTTTTTGGGCCTTTCCTGATATCTTGGTTTACTTTCTTGTTGTGGAGGTGCATTAAGCTTCATTGCTTGCACAGCTTTAGTCAAATTAAGAACACTTTGATCTCTTGATTGGGAAGAATCCACAACTCCATCATTGACAACTTGTTTGTTTTTGTTCCAATTGTTGTTCTTCCCTTTATCCCTATTGTTGTGTTGACCATTGTTGGTATTATTGTTATGTCTGGTCAAAATGCCTTGTTCTTTTAGAACATCCTCACTGCGGCATGCGCTCAATCATGGTATCAAAGGAAGTGAAGACTATCTTTGATCTCATGCTCATTTCGTGCACCAAATTACTAACAAGTATGTCAATCTTTCATCCTCATGATCGTCCTAGATACCGAGAGCATTGTCTCCTCCACCTTTGCAAGAAGGTAACAAAGGGTTCCCTTGATTTTGTTTCCGTTGTATAGTCCAACATAGTAATGTGTATCTTGGCAAATTATATGGGCGTTGAACTAATTCCATGAACAAGTTCTAAAATTTGGATGAGGGAGTGGAGGCTGGTAAACCATCCTACTGGGTTGTCCTTAAGACTCTAGGACAACCTCATCAAATAGGAGTCATCCCGATGAATTAAGCTCTGATAGTATAGAACTGGGACGACATGGTCATGTGGACCGCCACTATATTTATCAGACAGGGAATTTCCACCTCTTTGGAAAAATCTTCATACTCAATTTCGTCAAATGGATTAGACAAATTGAGTCTAGTGAGAATGAGCTCTTAGGTTGCATCATTTTCCATCATTTGCTCATTTGGCGGATTTCTTCCTCTTGAGAGGGATTTTGCTTTTGTATTTTGTTGTCCACATCAAAATTATAAGGGACTCTGGCACCCTTGTTGATTAGACTTTCCAAGAACTTATCTTTGTTTTGTTCCAAATACCTCTCCACATACTGTTGGAAGATAGGCTCTCGTTGTATTCGCATGAAGTCTTGAGTATCAAAGTCATAATGTGAGCTACCACCTCCATGTTGGGAACCAGGATGTACATGTTGGGAGTGTGGTCTTGAATTTCTGGGAGGAGTTTTCCTCCTATAGTGAGCATACTGAGAGGCCCTTCTTCCTCTAGGACTAGGAGATCTAGAAGGAGTGCTTGACCGCCTTCTACTTCTTGGTGTTCTGGAAGGGGTGGAGGGAGGGGAATTATGTCCACTGTTAGCACCCCTTGTATTGTATTGTTTGTTTAATTGGTGGGCTAACTGCCTATCTTGCTCCTCTTGAGCGAGTTTCCTTTGTACTTCCAATAAAGCTTGGCTCTCTTCCTCAAGTTGTCTAAACTTTTCTTGCTTTACAGCTTGTTCATCTAGAAAGGCTTTCTTTTCGCGTTCAATTTTTCTAAGCCTATCACTTGTGAACCTTGAGGTATGTTGAAGTGGTGAGCTTGGTCTAGACTGTTTGAACAAGTCATTGGTATACGTTGTATTGACATGAGCATCGCGAGGTTCATTGTCTTGGCCTTCGTGTTGTGACCATTGTTCTTGGTGAGCTCGTCTCTTATACCTTTCATCCCGTTGATGGGCATCCAAATATCTTGTATTAATGAGGGGTGAACCAGGTTGATCATCATGAGAAGAATTTCCAAATATCATGTTGTTTCTGTGTTGTTCATAGATATCATCAAGATTTTGATCCATGGCTTCCCTCTCCCGCCGAGTGACAGTATAACTCATATCCATACCTGAGTGGGAAGGTGCTGAGGGGGTACTCAAGTCACTAAAATGGCTCTTGGGGTCAAAATAGGTTTCAGACTGACTCCTAGGTGACTGGTCAAATATTGGTTCCTTTTCCTTTCTCTTTTGACGAGTCTGAACTGGGGGTAGTTGGTTAAAGACTATCTGAGGTCGCTTTCCTTGGCTCACTTGATATCTTGTTTTGACTGACATGAAAGGGAGAGTTCAAGTAAACAGACAATTCTAAGAAACGTCAATACCAGACTAGGATAGTAAAAGTTTTCTCTTGTCCGAGAGAGATGGTGAAATAGAACTGTTGCAAATAGGTGCAAACCAACACTGCCACAGAGGTGTTCAATTCTTGGGTGAACACCCTAGCACATATGGATCAGGAGGATGACTTACACAAAGTGTAATGAGTTTGAATTGTATGAAAATGGGTGGACAAGGAGACTACTAGCACTCTCCAAGTGTGTTATCAAAGAGTAAAAAATTATCTATTTGACAGGAACAATTCCTAATTTACCAATCTTAAGCAAAATCGCTTATGAGATCAAGGATCACTAATTCAAAAGGTCGACACATAAACCCTAAATACAGAACAGGTCTCTAAAACTGGGACAAGTCACTTAATCGAAGAACTCAGTATTTCAGTTTGTTGTTTGTTTGCAAAGATTAAGCAAGTATATCCACATATTTTGATCAAGCACATAGGTTTCAATCAGACAAGTTGTGATACAAAAAGTAGTCAATAACAGATCTATCAAGGATGCCAAACTTGATAGCATCGAGTCTTGTCAGCATTTGACAATGTTTAAGACTCAAAACAAACACATAGCTATCTCACCAAAGAAAATGGTGAGAATTCAAACCTTGGCCCCATCATGGCAGACACGCACCTCACATACCGTGTCACCCCCTGTGAGGCGCCTGCAGCTGTGTTCTCCATGACCCACTGTAATGCCTTCAAAGGTTACTCCTTGTAGCAGGGGCCAAGACGCAACCGCCCAAACGCCCGTGTGTATGCCTATGATGGGAATCAGTATGATCACATACTTGAGAGATTCTTCTCCTCACAAGAAAGATTATGACTCTTCTTTATAGTGAACCGGGTAGGCAACTAACTAAGAGGTTTTACTGGCTTCCGCTCACAACCTTGCCTCGACATGCAGCTTGGGCCTCGCAGCCACACCAACATCTGAAAATCACACACCCCCGCAAGCAGGGCTCGGAGCGGCGCCGCTCAGTGCAATAAACAGAGCTTTTCCATGATGATCGTCCAAGTCACGGAAAAGAAGTTACTATGGTCTTGGAGTCTTTAGACTCAACAAGACGTTCTTTATTATAGTGAGGTGGAATCACCGGCGATAGGTGTGTACTCACTTGGGTCGTTCCCGGAGGTTCAATTTTCAGCAGGCCCTCTAAAGGTGACACTGGACATGGCTCGGATTCGGGTTTCTGATTTTCTGATTCTCCCAAAAGGAGAAGAGCATACTTCTCTAGCCCGTCTCTTTACCCAAACATGCTAAACAACCTTAATCACTGAGCTAGTTTCACTTCACCAAATCCACACGCTTTTGGGTTTCTGATTCTCTCAATGAGAGAAGAGCATAATCCCCTGACGAGTGAAAGTGCTAAAGATTTACTACCTTGCTCCGCTCCCTAAGAGTTCATCATATTAGTAAGATCATCAGGAGCCTGGATTTGTCCATGGTCATC
>VDFB02165716.1:0-12124 GCA_007258455.2 Sequoia sempervirens | reverse complement strand
GAGATCGAGGGGGGGAGTGAGAGGTGGCAAGGGGAGATAAATAGATAGGTGATAGATAGAAGAGGATAGGAAGAAAGAGAGAGAAATAGAGGTGAGATAGAGAGAAATATAGATGGAAGAAGAGAGGGAGGGAGAGGTAGAGAGATAGATGTAAAGAGAAATGGAGATCTAAAGAGGGATAGAGAGGGAGGGAGGGAGGGAGAGAGAGGAAAGGAGGGAAGGATGGAGAGGGTGGAGAGTGGGGAGAGAGAGAACGTAAGGGAGAGAGGATAACATTTTTCCTTCACAATAACACAAGTGCGTTATAATGCGCTCGTGTTATGAGAACCTAAGATAAATAATAACACAAGCATGGTCTAGCATGCTCACATCATTGTCTACCTTAGAAATTTCCAACCCATAGGGTTGGACTGAAATTTCAATACCCAAAGACATGTTTTTTCAAATTGTAAAAGAATTGACGCAATCTTGAGTGTGCTCTCCATCAAGTTTGCACATGCTTCAATTTCAAGGTAGAAAAATGACATAGTAACAGTGAGCTCTCTCTTAGATTTCTAACCATATAATTATTTTCATGTTGTGAATATGTTAAGGTATTGATCTTTAATTTCTTTTGCTAGTGTCTCTATGTTTTCTCAAAAACCTATGTATGGTATTTTTGGTTTCATTTTTTATCCATTGGTTGAAATTTCAAATAAATTACATTTTTAAAAACTAGACTCTATTTTATACATAATAAAAAAATTATTTTCAATTAGTTTCCTATAAAATTTGGAGGGAGCATGCTCAATTTTTTTCAAGATGTGTTTACTTCAAAAATTAGTAAAAAATCATATAGTATAACTTGGGTGTATGAAGTCAACTTTATAACTTCTTATAGGCATTAAAATTCTCTTTTTAAGAAATTCTCCTTCATGTAATTGTTTTTCCCTCATCTTGCTATATTTTTCTAGGATTTTCCTCTAAACATTAGTTTTACACTTTTTCCACATGTTTTTGTCAAGACATGACTTTTTCCCAAAACATCAAAATTAAGTTGTTTGAAATTTATCAAAAAACATAAATAATATAACAATACATGTATCTTTGTGCCTTAAAGAGTCTTTTTTCTTATAAAATTATCAAATCATTGTGTTATAGTTGGTTTAGGCTTCCTAAATGCATAAATTATATTCAAAACTTATCATTTTGGGGGGTTTTTATTTTATTTTTCTATCATTTTTTGAGGTTGTAAAGCATGATTGGACTATGTCTTCTTATCATCACCTCATGAAATAAACTAAAATCATCATTTTTCATACACTTGTAAGAACTCTACAAAAACACATTTTCTTGGAAATACTCTATGATAAAGTTCCAAATCTATTTTTTGTTCCTTTGAGGGAATTTTGTACATCATATTGTTCCCTTTTTATATTGACACTATTTTATAAAGTATCATGAAGGTTATGTATGTGCTTTGATCTTTTCCATCATAACTTTATTTGATGAGTGAAACTACATGACGAAAAAGAATCTAAAAGATTCTAGCCTCATGCATGTGTGCCTTATTTATTACTGAAAGGAAGAAAATTGTCGCTCTATAATTTAGGACATAAAACAACAAGTTTTCTTACACTTCTCATTCAAGGAAACCTTAGAGATTTCAACCTAAGGATAGAATTGAGAGAAAGATATCTACTAAAGGTTGTCCTATGATTTTATTAGAGACTAAAAGGGGGTTCACCACCAAGCTAGGGCTTGGAAAGACAAGAAATGCAAATTAAAAAATGCAAAGTACCATGCAAAACCTAACTAAATGACCTAGGAAATGAAACTGAAAAATCAGGATAACAAATGGAGAATGAACAGAAAAGTACCTAGAGGAAGGATGATGTCAAAACAAGCTCCAAAACCATGAAATCTTGTTGTTTTATGCCCACTAGGACTCACACGCTTGTCTGGGTGTTTTAGTCCCAGACTAGGGTTTTTGTGCCAAATTTACTGAAATCTAGAAAATGAGTTGTACTGGGACTCATATGCCACAAGTGGTGTATCAGTCCCACTCTATTTTTTTAGAGGACCTCAAGAACTGAATCTTCTCTCGTTTCACTACTCTTCCTTCCAAGCTTTGTTTTTTATTCTGAAACCCTAATTTGCAATCTATAGGTGACTTTCTATGATCTTGTGAGTGAGGAGACAATTCTAACAACTTTTTTCAATCTTGCAACTTAGTCTTCAAATATCCTTCAAGCTCCAAGACACCTAGATCTACAATCACACATGTAGAGAAGAAAAAACGCGTTGCTTGTTAGGAAATAGGGGTTTACTTAGGTCAAACCCCATTTAGGTAATTAAACCTTGTGATGAAACAATAAAACATGAACATGAAACATGAACAATGATACCTTGAATGATGTCTTGAGATGTAAATAAACAATCTAACATGAAGTAGCCATGTAGAATGTAGATCTTGATCTTGAATAGAGGTAGAACAATGCTTAATCTTGGATCTTGAATGCTACATCACAACACTAGCTCAACAACATGCTTGATGCCTTATGTCCTAGACATGGTGTAGTACCCCTCCATTTTGCTTATGTTTTCTAACAATATGTTTTCACTTTGATGGAGCACTTGGTACTTTGTTTTGATGTATTGATCATTGACTATAGAGTGATGGTGGATTTATTTTAAGATGTGATGATTTACTGTTTGATGGTGATTATTTCTGACATGCTTTATGTTAGCATAGATGTTTACTTGAGATGTTATTGCTATATATGCTCATGGTAGATTAATTGATATTTATTTTGTTAGTTCGATGTGATATTGTATTGGTGAGGAGAACGGAGTTGCATCACTCACTTGCGAGTGCCCTATGATTTCTGCGATTTTCTCCTCACGGTGTGTTTGAATTATGGATTATATACATGTATGTTATATGTCTGATTGTAGGATTGCAAGTACATGACACCGACTCCACCTAGTTTCACAGGTCTGAGCATGTCCAGACTCAACGGTAATGTCAATTGGGAGGTAATAACGAGGTTTTTCCTAGTCTAGTCTCAAACCCAGTCCTGGTATGTCATCAATTTGGGTCTGGTATGTTGGTTGTCTCGTCTGGTTTTGTCTTGATTATTTGTTATGCAAGGTTTATTTTGTGAATTTAATGTTAGATTTAATGTCCTTTACAATGCCATTGTTTTATTTAATTAATTTTAAATATTGTGGTTAAAAGCTCATATGTTATTTAATTAATTAAATTAGTTTATTTGGTGAGATAATTTGAGTCATTTTTCATTAAAAGTTATTTTGTTAAATAAATTAATTAATTGATTAAGTTTCTTTTATTGAGAGAATAGATTAAATATTGTTTAAATGCTTTTGTGTGAATGGGAATTTTAAATATGTTTAAAAAATGAAATTAGTTTTTGAAATTATAAATTCAATAAAATAAAATAATTTCTTGATAATTGTTAGAAGAAAATATCCGTGAGTTTGTTAGAAGATATTTTCTTGATTTTCCATGCGTGTTACAAAAATTAAATGCAAATTCTTGTTGAGGATTTTCTCAGAGAGAATATTGCCAGAATTGGAAAAGGAAAGAAGGCACTTCACATAAAAGAATTGCTGGAAAATTGTGTTTTCTTTTAGGGTTTTGATTTTAAAGTTTTGGAAGAAGATCTGGGATTATTTCTGATTCAGTAATTTGTATCCTTTTGAAAGTGGAGATTTGAAAAAAGGGCTTTGGAAGTTGCATGTAGCAGGAAAAGCTTTTCTTCTACTGTCAATTCTTCAAGCTACAGGAATACAAGTTCTTTACTATTTAATTAGTTTATTTTGTATTGAAAAGATTGTTTGTATAAAGATAAATAAATTTGTAGAAGTTTTGTTAATTTGTACAATTAAAAGATTGCCTGAAGAAATAATTTTGATCGAAGCTTATGTTATTCTTGGTGAAATTTTATTGAAAATATTTATGTAGAAATTTTTTTACCTCTCTGTGTACATTACGAAACAATATTTTATAGTAAAATCAGAGAGCAACACATAAAGTTTTGTTAAACAATAGAAAATTCTCAAAAGGAAATAGAAGAAATCTCTGTAGATTTATAAATGAAGTTTTTTGTTAAATTTGGGGAAAACAGAAACTTCTGGGAAGAACTTTGCTAAAATTTTCCTGTAGAAGAGATTTAGAGAATTTGAATTGAAAATCTTTTATTATTGAAATTAAAATCTCTGGTAAAATTATGTAATTTGATAGATCTCTCAATTTTCTGTAGAAAACCTTTGTGAAAATAATTTACCCGATTTTTGTTATTTTTATTGACTAATATATATATATATATACAATATATATATATATACAATATATATATACATATACAAATTTTATAGTGACATGATCTGAAGAATTTTATTTTATTTAAAATGAATATGGGCTGGGCGCAATTTTTAATAAATTGCAGAAATTTATTTTATTTCGTGCGGACGCATTTCTTTAAGAAAATCGCCAGAAAATATAAGAATTTGAAGCGTGGGGCTACCCCATGCATATGAAACAAGCGTGGAAGGTTAGGCTACCACAGAGGCGGCTCGGGCTGTAACAGTCATTGACCTGGGGAGTTGGCTGTACAGCCTGGCTCCCATCAAACCAAAAATGCAATTTTTCCCTAAGATTTTTATATAAAAAATTTATTTTATTTTATCACGAAATTGTTCAGTGCGTCTGAATTTTGTTATATGTGAGTTATGTTAAATATGAATTTTACATATATATATATATATATATATATATATATATATATATATATATATATATATATTTGTTGGAAAATTTATATTTAATTTTAAAATATTGAAAATTGTATATATATACATTCTAAATGTATATTCTTTTAATAGAAGAATGAAATGAATTGTTTTTTTTAAATAAAATGTTTTAAAGATGATAATTATTTAATTATTATTTGGAAATTGTAGTAAACAAGTAGATGCCAATGCATTATTGTTTGTAAATGAAATTGTAATAAGATAGTATATTTTAGTCCAAGGATTATCGTTATTATCTTGAGATGGCAGTTGGATTTAGGAAATCCTAGTGTTAGTTAAATAATTGTTTGAATTGCATTTAAAGTTGTATTTTCTTTTGTTCATGGTTTTTTGGACAAATTGGGGTTAATTGAGAATATAAGTCTTCCAGATGTAATTTCTTGAAAGGGAGTAATTTTTATGATGGTTTCATATTTCAAATAAACTAGGGTAGTTCACATAATTTTATTCAGATTAGACACCTGGTTCTATGAATAGGTTGTGATGTCTATTGTTATATTGTTGTTTATTTTGATGTTAGTATATGTGCACCTTGTTTACCCTTAGTTAGTGAAATTAGTTTCCTTGTGTTATTATTAGGGGAATGGCTCTTTATGAGGGTCGGCACACAAAATGGTGCCTGGGTAACTCATGTAGAGTTAGTTAATCAGTGAAAACTAAATCAACACATTAGGTAGTCTTAAACCTTTAACTAGATTAATTAAGCCTCACTCATTGACTCAAGGGCTAGTTTAGACTTGGGGATGAGTCGAGAAATTTCGAATAGAAAAATTGATATCTAGTCACTATAGAGATTATTGATTCCACAACACATTGCATGTGGGGCGGGGTTAGTAAGAGGTTACGAGGGGTGAAAACTGAGATGGAAATTTTGAAACCTAGGAAGAAATGCCTAGGTAACCTATGCAACATTGTGATGACACTCCACCTATAATAACAGTATCCATGTGAACTTAGTGTATTTGATCATTCAATTCTGGAAGCAATGTAACCATTAAGTTAATTTTGTACTTTTATAGTTTGTCTTTGGGCTCATGCATTGTCTAGGGTTTTAGGTTATGTCTAGGGAACCTTTTTACTATCTCCTAGCATGAGGGGTGGGCCTACGGGTACCAATTGGTTGGGTGGAACGTGCACCTTACACCGTTGGGTCCTCAGTTCTTGTTCATGGCGACGAGTACTTCTTGGATGGAGAGCTCGTATGTGAAAATGTACTTTCTCATATTTATCATTTGTATCATTGGAAAATCTTATTCTTGTATCATTCCTCAATTGTAATCGGGGAGAAATTTTGTAATATGTAATTGTACACTTTTGTATGACCTACCTCATTTGGAAATGAGTATTGTAAATGCTATTATAAATGCAATGTAAGAAAGAATCATATTTGTTCTTTATATCTTTAATGATGTAATTTAATTGTTAATGAATGTATGCTCTTAAGTTTATGAGAATTAAACACATGCTATGTTAGTTACTATTGTCATCTATGGGATTTACATGTAGTGTGTCGTCGCGTATCTTAGGGAATGTTTGCATTAATGAAGTTTATGTTTACACTTTAAAAAAAATAAATTATTACACTTTTGTAGTCATTACAACATTCTTTAGGTTACGAGACAGGGCATTACACGTAGTGATGGATCTTGAATTACTACAACAAATGATGGAGAAATCTTCCCTTGAATTCCTTGGAAATTCTCTTGAATTCCCTTGAATACTCTTGTGAACTCTTGTAAACTCAAATTTGGTATTAGGAATGCTCTCATGAAAGTCTTAGGTGAAAATGAGTGAAATAACCTTGTATTTATACTTGTTTATGCCAAATTTCTCAAAATTACAACACTACAAGACGACATCAGATCTAGGAGAATAAAATACCACCAAGAATTTGAATTTAGTTTAGGTTTAAGCCACATAGGACTCATATGGCAGTCATGGCATGTGAGTCCCATTAGGCTAGGCTTTGGGGCACATTTTTCAAGAAATGCTTAGATTGATGTGAAATCCGGATTGGGGCCCCAAAACTTAGGTAGGACCCATACACCCAAGGTGGAGTATGAGTCTCAAATCACTAAATTTTGGCCATATAATCCAAAAACACATGAATTATGATTGGATATTGGTAAATGTCAAGATTAATCTTAGAAAGATGTATTAAATAAGGCTTGTGGATGCAAAATAAGGCCAAATAAGGCATAAAGAATCCCTATTTATTAATGAAACCCTGGATTATTTTAAAAGTGTTAAGATACACTTTACAACATCCTAAATAAGGCACCATTAGGTCCATTCAGTTTACAAGTGCCCTAAATTTAATGTGAAGGTGTAAATGAATACACTTTAAAACACTAAATTAAGGAAAAGTTAGGTTCATTTAGCTTAAAAGGACCCTAAACCAAATGTGAATGCATAAAACACATTATAACACTAAATAAAGGTGACATTAGGTTCATTTTAACATTAATTATTCCCAAATTAGGTGTGAACATGTAAACAACGATATTTTTCTACACTACATTTAGCCCCCACTTTAGTGAGAGGAGGAACTTGCTTCAAACTTGAATACTAAAGTAGACATTCAAGATGGGTTCGAGCGTACCAATTTAGACAACAAAGGATGAAAAGGGTCAAAGGAGATGGCCAAGCCCCTAGGATCCAAGATCCTATGCCAAACCAACATAAGTACAAAGGGAGACAAACAAGGTGTATGATATATACCAAAAAAAGATATACAAACATGCAATGTCAAAAATATGAAAGGACAAGAAAGAAAAGGTGGATCAAGCTTCAATCATTTTTCTCACACATTGTGGATAAGATCTAAGTTGTTTGTCCAAATATTTACATTCACTCTAAGGTAATAGAACTTCAGGTTGTTTTTGGGTGAGTATCCAAAGGGTGGCTTAGTGAGAAAGTCATGCCTTTGTGTTGGCTTCTCACCATATAATGAGAAATTCATGCCCATGTTTAGGCTTCTCATCATATGTTAACCATACCAAAGCTATACCTCCTAATAAATTTAACAAGGTGCCACATAATAATGATCTTTGAGCTTCATGAGGTAAGAAAAGCTTTGTATTCTTGAAACTCATGAACAAACAGGATGGCTCCACAGGCAAGCAAAGTGTATTATACAAGGTGGCCATATAAGTAAAAATGTAAAAAGAGTATAAGGTACATTCAAAGGAGTTTTTCTTAGTTCATGTAAGGTATATTCTTAGTGAACATTGTTCCTAATGTCACCAAGAGAGGAAAAGTCAAAGAAATATCACGCTCTTGGAGGAAATCAAACCCAATGATACCACCAAGAAAAGGATGCATCACAAGAAGAAAGAAAAATTGCACAGTGAAATATGAGTGCCAATGTATGCCCCCACTTTAAAGTAGTCGCTAACACCATTACTGTGAGAAATTTCTTTAAAGTAGCAAATGATAAATGCTAAAAATAAATAATACATGAGAGCTAACTTGGAAAGCCCTATGCCAAGTCATATGTTTCCAATAAGCTATGTCATGAAAAGGGAAGGGGTTTCCCCTAAAACTTAGTACGTCACATGCAAGCCAACTTAAGGCATGTCATCCACATCCCATGCTTGCTCTTATATGTACATGAAAGGCAGTTAACTATCCAAAAGAGACAATGACAAGTGACATACGAGGACAAGGCTACTCACTTAGTGTAGAACAAGGATGACCCAAGATGATTGAGGAGAAACATGCTAGAGTGAAAACCAATATTGATTAGAGGAATTACGTGCCTCAACACAAGGAAGAGTACCACACTCCATAAGATGTTGAATTCTATCACTTAAATCCTTACATTCATTAGTAGAATGACCATGAACTCTATGATATGCACAAAATGAACTCTTGTAGTAAAATTCCTTTCATGTTCTTGGATGGAAGGATAGCAAACGATCTTGGAAGAATCTCGACAAGATACTCTCTTGATTAATAGATGTTCCTTTATTTTGTGATAAAGATATCTCTTGCTTAGTACACAATGTTGTATTTACACAAGACTCTTTAGATTGCAAGATTTTTTCTCTCCTTGAAAGGAGGGTGTAAAATCTAATGAAATCTGATCATTAGTGTGTTTGTGTGATGACATTGATATTAAGTGAAAATTTATCTATTTCTTTCAAAGGACAATAATGAAGACCACTAGTGTCTATTATTTTAGGATGCACTAGTGTTAAAGTTGTCTTAGAAGAGTCTTTTGTAAGAGTGTGGATATTGAGTGAAGGTTTGTTTGTTTGTTTCGAGGGATGATAACCAAGACCGCTAGTCTTTTGTTGCATGTTAGGCTTTATAGGGACATGGATACCTTGTTCTCTAGTAGCACATCCTTTTCCATTATAACCAAGTTGTTTCATAAGTTCATAACCTCTTCCATAAATATTTCTTATTGCTTTTGGATTCAATGGTTGTTCATAGTCAAGTTCATCAAAGTTTGTTGTGTAATAAATGTTGTTTCTTGTAAAGTGTTTGAGGTGGATGCTTTTGAAGGGTCTTCTAAATTTTGTTTTGACATTACTGCTTTCTCTTTTCCCTTTTTCAGAATCTTTGTTTATGATCTTGTATTCTCCCATGAATGATTTGAATTTATGTTACCCATTTTTCACTCATAGGTTCAAAAGGGTAGAGGTTATTTTAAACTAAGGAAAATAAGGTACATTTTATTAACCTTCTTTATTACATTCAAATATATAAGTGAAAAATCTAGAAAAAGATTACAACTATAGATCATTACATTCATACATGTGCATGTAATGGAGAAAGATCCAAAAAATTTCAGAAGACATAAATCTTTATTGAATGTATAAAATATTCATTATCTCATACAAGCCATGAGATTAACTTGCTTATTTCAAACAAAATATGAACAATATATACAAGAATAAGTAAAGATGAGAAATGAATGTGCATGTAAAGAAGGTAACCAGCCATTGCCTGGTTGGAATGACTAGTTCTCATGCGTCTTTTTCCTTGCTGCTATCTTGAGCTTCATCTGTCTCTTCTAGCTCCTTCCACTCCTAATCCTACATACGACATTAGTGATGGTGTTAGAGTATACTCTAAGCAATGACTAATAACAAACATTACATACATATCCACCCTATTCATGTATATATTGAACATAAGATGTACACTTGTTTTTCTAATGTTTGTTTCATGTGCAGATATAAGGAAAGTTAAGTTATGTATTTAATACATCTAATTGCAGCATGTGGGATAAGTGTGGCTCCCATGAGGGTTGAGCCCAGCGCGCTGTCATTTTGTATTTTAACATGACAAGCTGGTTAAGTTTTCCATGACATTGTTATGCAATTAAGAATCAACTCATTATTCAGAATAGTGAGATTGATAAATCTACTGATATAAATGGAAAATTGATGCTCAATGGAACCACATTGCCATTAAAATTGAGCAATGGTGTTTATCATATATAGTCACGTGGAGTTGTTGAAGTATTTTAAAGATACTGTACTGTGCATCATAAATTTATTTTGCATTGCATAAAAAATTCATATGGAAGTCATAATTTTTGAAGATAGGTGTTGAGCAAGATAAAGGGGAGAGATAATTTGTGCAATGCAAGCTACAAGGACAATCCCATATAGTGCTTAATATTTTCTCGGCTTTTAAGATAGCATAAACATATTGATGCTTAATGACTGAAATACATTGTCAATCATCATATACATTGAATAGACAAATATGATTCAGGAGATGATCATGATGAATCATGTCAAGAGCCATAAAATTTTTCTTTCAAACACTGAAGGACATACTGCATTTTTGTCATCAAGGGGTAGTCTTGATAGTCTTATGACTATCTTGATTATTTTGTTCATAGTGCAGCCTATGATATAGAAACAAAGTTATAAAACTCAAAGGGAGTGGCATTGTTCATCATATGATAGTGAGCAAGGTCAAATTCTTGAAGGGGAAATGAGAATAAATTTGAGAAGCAAGAGGTACATCAGTCCCTTCAGACACTATCCAACCATAAATACCAATGAGAAGTACAACCATAGGAGTTCAAATAAAGGATAGTGTTGGAAGACCTTATGATAGTCTCAATGAATGTGATGAAGACCATTGTTCACAGTGACTATGTTAAGGAGCAGTCACTATGCCACCAAAGAGGCATTCAAAGTAACAAGGGATTGCTATAGGAAGAATCAAAGCAATATATATGACAATGCTGGTGATGTCAGTGATATTGTGCTTCTGAATGTTTCTCACCATCAATTGGGTTAGAAGCTTTTGATTATGTATTGAAAAAGATCATTCCACAGGGTGCTACTTTACTTACTTCGAAACCAGAGGTGTTTTCTACAACAGCTGATGGTCAGATAAGTGTTGAAATCAATGTTCTGTAAGGGGAACAAGAGGTTGTGTGAGACAAAAAAATTCTTAGATTAGATAGGATACCACCTGCTCTTCAAGTTGTGTTCCAAATAGAGGTTAGCTCTACATCAAAAATGGCATCCTCTCAGTCATTACTATAGACAAAGGCGCTGGGAGGAAGCAGGATATTATCATAACAGGTATTAGCCTCTAGGGTTTTTATTTCCAGAGCCTTATGTTTATGAAGAAAGAATACATTAAGTTTGAGACTAGAACCCAAAGGAGCCATATTTCTTCTTTAGAAAATAGTAAATACTAAATGCTGGTGAACACTTAAACAGAGAGTTCGAGCTAAGAAGAAAAAGAATGGTCATATCAAACCCTCAACTAGAAAAATGAAGCTACTCAGTTTACGGATACCCATATCACAAAGTCAGTAATGAGTGACAAAAATGATGCCTGTAGTATGTATGGTTATACAAAAAATGTAGAGAAAAATAGTGAAGGCACGGGTTTCAAATAATGGAGCACATAAATGAATCAAATGAAAATTGAACTATGATCCTTTTAATGGAGAAGACAAAACTCAGAAATAGCCATGGCAGAATGTGGGGACACGTATAAATGCATTTACAAATTAAACCTTCAATATAGTAAAGTTGCAGAGTGTTATTTATGGAAAATAATTGAACCCTTGAGGGTCTTCTAGCAGAAACGTAAGGGCCAAGTCATGCTTTTCTGATAATACAAATTCCTGTTAAAAATGCACACCCACAACCTGGGGTTTATAATTTATTTCAGAAATATGGTTAAAAAAATGTCAGAACAAAGCTTTTTGTTATGGAAAGCCCGCAGCCTGTGAGCAAATAGAGCATTTTTTCTCAACAAAAGTCACAAATACTAAGGCGTTCATGAAGTAATCATTGAGTAACAGAGTTCTTTGCATAAA
>VDFB02165715.1:0-12739 GCA_007258455.2 Sequoia sempervirens | reverse complement strand
CCACCCTCTCCCACCCTCTCCCACCCTTTCCCATCTCCCACTCTCTTCCTCCCTTCATCCCACTCTCTCCCACTCTCTCCCACCACTCTCCCACACTCTCTCCCACTCTCTTCCTCCCTCCCACACTCTCTGACCCCCTCCTACTCTCACCCACTCTCCCATACTCTCTCCCACACTCTCTCCCACTCTCTCCCACTCTCTTCCTCCCTCCCTCCCACCTTCTCACTCTTCACTCTCCCTTCCTTCTCCCACACCCTCTCCAGCCTCCTCCCACCTCCTCCCTCCACATTCTCCCACCTCCCACTCTCTTCTCCCTCCTCCTTCCTCTTCGATGCCCCACCCTCTCCTACCTCCTCCCACCTCTCCTCCCTCCTCCCACTTCCTCCCACCCCTCTCTCCCACTTTCCTCACTTCCTCTCCCATCATCTCCCACTCTCCTTTCCTCCCACCCTCCCACACCTTCTCCCACTTTCCCACTCCCTCCCACACTCTCTCCCTCCCACCTCCCACTCTCCCACCTCCCAAACTCTCTCCTCCCTATCTCCCCTCTCCCACCTCCCAAACTCTCTCCCTCCCTATCTCCCACTCTCCCATACTCTCTCCCACTCTCTCCCTCCCTCCCTACCACTCTCTCCCACTCTCTTCATCCCTCCCTCCTCTCTCCCACCCTCTCACCTACTCTCTTCCTCTGTCCTATTGGAATGGTAAAAATCTGATGATTTTTACATGTCTTTCATCCCCCTGAGTCTCCATTTGAATCCTACCTTAGGCACATTTTCCTCATTTTATGATATTTTTACCCATATTTTGGTCGTGTGACCCCATAGAATCCATCGAGTCATGCATTTTTCATGTTGTGGTCCATATCGACATAGGTCTATCTAGGTCTCCCCGACCCATGTTGCCTGTGTGTTAACATATGTTTGCTGCAGGTGATCAGCAAGACTTGTTCATTGTTACGGCGATCAACATTCACTTGTAGGTTTCTATTAGCATGAATTTCACGTGGTTTCGACGAACGAGGAGGAACCTATCGGCAGGAGTTTGGTCGTCAGGATAGTGTCTCATCGATTTTGAATTGTCTCCCAGACTAATGCATGTGGAGGTCATCGACGAGAGCTTGGCAATATCGTAATGTGATCTCGGTGAGGTTGTTATGTCTTGTCGACACGGGGTTTTCGTCAGCATGTTCTCGAGGAGAGTCTTACTGAACAACACATGGATGGTTTCTTCAGCCAAACATATTGCTTCCGGTGTGAGGTCATAGCGAATATACATTGTCACATCGACCAGTAGCGGGATGATGCATATCGGTAAGAGTTGAGGCTTTCAAAGTAATGTCTCGGCGAGTGACCTTCGGTCTTGCTGATACACAATGAGGACTTTGTCGGGATGAAAATTGGATTGTCTTAGCGACACACAAGATGGATAAAGTCTTTCGGTAAAACAAAGTGCACTCTGTATGAGGTCTCCCCGATGTCGGTATGTTACAGCGACCCACATAAGATAAAAGAATACATCGGCGAGAGAACCAATTTGTCACAGCGACTCATGATGAATGAAGATTTTTGGTAAAGCAAAGTCTAATCTATGAGATGTCTCTCCGATATCTCAAGGTTATAGCGAAACGAATCAAGCAAGGAAGCACGTTTCGGTAAGAAAATTTCTTATGTCTCAGCGATAGGGAGATGGCGTTTGGGGTGACTCTCGGTATAATGAAGCATTATCTACATGATGTTTCCCCAACTCCATGAGGTCACAGTGAAACACATTGGGACAGGAGGATTTTCTTTGGTTTCGGCATAACAAACAAAATGCTATAGCGACATGCAAGAGGCAAAAGGACGCATATCGATGAAACATAACGAGATCAAAACTAGGAAATAGCGCGCTCGCATTATAACGTGAGCGCGCTATAACGTGAGTGCGTTATATTTTGCTTTGGGAATCCCCAAGCCTTAGCATTGGTAGTTGCCTTGGAATACCAACCCAAAGGCTTGGAGGGCATTCCCAATGACCAGAGATGTGTTTTTGCAAATTCTACAAATTTTTTCACATAATCGGGTTCGTGCTCACCATCAGGATTGCATCTGGTTCAATATCGACAAAAAAAACACATGGGTAATGTTAGGTTCTCTCTTAGCTATCCAATGATGTAATTTTTTTCACTTTTTAACAATGTTAAGCCTTTCATCCATAATTTCTTTTGTTTGTATGTCTCTTTTTGACAAAAAATAGTGTTTGGTTTTTTTTCGTTATAAATTAACCGTTTCATCAAAATTTCAAATAAATTACATTTTTAGAAACTAGACTCTATTCTACATTTAAAAAAAAAAATAAAAAAAAATCAATTACCTTCAAACAAATTTAGGGGGAGCACAGCCAAAATTCTGCTTTTTAGGAAGTGCCCACTTAGAAAATTAGTAAAATATCAAATATTCATTAAAAAATTATCAGAAAAATTGTGCATCAACTAGATACTATTAGCTAACTTTTGACCATAGTGATTTTAAAAATACTACAAAAAAGTTCACCGTGCTCAGGTCGTACAAGAGTTGCTTGTTATGTTTTCTGACAAAAATAGCACCAATTTGTGTACGTCCCTCTTTTGAACCCCTTAATCTCAACCATTTTCAAAATAAATTAGTAGTTTATAAAGTAGAATCAGAGCACTTTGATCCTTGTTTTTGTTCCATCTCAAAATTTTGAGTGTAACTATCCTCAATTTCATATCCAAGGTTAGTATTTCCTGATTTCAGAAAAAAAGTGGCCACTTAAGCCCCCTTTTTGGGAACCATCTTGGTGCACTTACCCTTTAGGAATATGGGAGGTAAATGTCTAACTCCCTTGGTTGATCTAAACTTTAGGTACAAAAAGAAAATCTAGGATGTTTAAGGATCAAATGATGGTGATGTAAATGATGGGCGAATGATATGGATGTTTGAACCCTTGAGAACTTTGGAGGAATACTAGACTTTAGGATTTTTTTATTTTGATTTGGATAATGGACTTGTGGACCCCAACATGCTAGATGTTATCTTGGGGTAAAATTTTCCAAAGGGGGTGATGATTTAACTAAATGTGTGAGAAAGGATTCATCCACCCACACTTAGCCAAACAAGATGATTTTTATTTTGAATGAATGATTTAGCAAAAGCCTAGCATAAATGATTTTTCCAAAGTTCTAAAAGTTGTTTGTGAGATGGGATTTGATGGATGATGTGAATAATGGAAGCATTGATTTTGATCCTATAGGAACCTAGAAAGACTTTGTTTATGTAAGACCAAGGTGTTGAAGAACATGCTATACCTCTAACTCTTAAAGACTTAGTCATCATGTGAGAAATTTAAAACATTGGAAAAAACCCAGATTCTAACAATAATAGAATGAATATAAGATTAGATTGTTCCTTGAAGCACATTTGTAGAAGTTGTATACCAACATATCTTTGGTTTCGTGAAGTGCTAAAAAGTGTTTCTTGAGAGACTTTGGACTAAGATGCTTATGACAATTAGTGAACCTTGGTTTTGGAATTTTGACTTTCTGGGAAATCATGGGTACAAACACATATGTGGGGTCCAATTGTCTTTTATCTTGATTAAATGGATTCTTTTACCACATCAACACCTCTTGTGTAATTTCCAAATTGAATGTCTATGTCTTAACTCCTTTTCATTCCACAAAGTCCATTATGTGAAAATCAAAGAATCAAAGCCATAGTTTTCCTAGGTTGACTTTGGAGAGAACAAATTGAGATATGGGCCCAAATATTTAGAATCCTCTAAGGATAAAATTCCTAGGGACAAGCAGTAATAATTGGACCCTTTAAGAATATTTTCTCTTTCCAAAGGGTTTGAAATTTTGATGACTTGTTGAATGTTTGTTTCCAAGTTTGAGATCCAAGCAATGTATTTAACCAACTAACAAATTGCACAACCCTAGGTTAGAAATGGCTATACTTGTTGAGTCCCCACTTGGATTTCTCCAAGCAATGAGACAAAATGAACAGGTAGAGATTTAGCGACACTAGCTCCCCCTTTCTCAACACAAAGTTCTCGGGACCAATAAATCTCAAAATCCTGAAGATTCGGAGACCTTAAGTATTTTTTTTGTTTCTATGTATTGAATAGTACAAATGTGGGGCAGTTTCAGAACGATCATTCTTGCACCAAAAAGTATTAAGGATTTTGGTCTTTAAACAAAGGGTTTTAGTAAGGACATCCAGTTCATGGGATACTATGATAAACTCCGTCAAGAGGTCTCCCAACCCTTAGAACAAGGGTTTTTCACATCATAAAGATACTAGGGGATAGCTATCATGTACCACTTCCTGTTGATCATGATTTTTTGTCGCATCCACACATTTATAGTGGTTCAAAAGATCTTGGCTTTAGAATGTTACCTCTTGGGTCCTTCCCTCCTTTTGAAGTAGGCCCTCAAAAGATAAAGAAAAGTGAAGTACATTTTTAGTTCGATCGCCTAGATTGCGTAAAACACTAGGAGGGAGCACACACAATTCCTTTCCTCCACACTAGCATAAGGGTTCAATTTTAGATCCAAATTGAAATGTGTGGGTGAATTTAGATTGTTGGGAATAGGATGCCATTTAATTGCAATCCTAAACATATTTCATGTATCTCCTAAGTCCTTAGAAAGTGTTCCCCAACACTAGGTTTAGAAAGAGATTAAATTCGAATGAAATGAACATTTTAATTGACATTTGTAATTAATTATAAATGATAGGAACATGTGAGGGCATCCAAGAAGAGTTCCTAAATAATATGTAATGCCCAAATTTTGACCGATGCAAAAAAACACAACTATTTTTTTTGAAAGAGAACTATTAATGATATTAATTCTCATGATAATATAAGCATGAATAATAAATATCATTCTCAATGTTTAAGTTATTGCCCATACCGTCCATTAAGAACATCAAATATGTACTAATATTAGCATTTAACCATAATACTGAAATTTTATTCACTCTTCCCATTACTAATTTTGTGACAAGACTAATCTTTCAATATTATGATATACCTTATATAAGGATGTGGTACATCACTTCACGATGACGTTATTTATTCAAATTTAGTTGACTTATAATAATATTAAGGCTTACTTTTATTTATATTACTACCACCGTAATAATGGTATTATTCACTACTAATAACATAACCCCGTATCAAGACTAAGAGATAATATATATGACTGCAAGGCTATTTGCCTTTACTAGTTATTTTTATTACATTTAATATTCAGTCAATTATTACGTTTTGTTTAAGGTATTGTTGGTTTACTACTATGTCTCTAAAGGAAAAAAGCTAACTCCTAGACAAAAAGCACCTATATATGTAACATTATATCATAACACCCATCCCCTATCCCATGCGTTAGACAAAATTCCCCGACGCAGGACAAAATGCACTGATGGAAATATTTGACTAACGGCAGTAGGTTAAACAGACGGAGATGAATATGGAGTACGTACAAAATTTGAAAATTGAGCGGTAATTTTAAAAATCAAAAGAGCGGGATTTTTAAATCAGAGCAAGCGGGAGTTTTCAAATGGTATAATGGATCAAACAACAGATATTTGCGGTGAGGCTGTAGTTTTTGAATTCTCCACCAGTGAGTTTCCAAAGATGCATTTTGGACGCCAGTAGGTAAAGAATCCAGACCGCAACCCCTCCATTGTCGTCCGCAGCTGTAAGTAGAAAATGAGTTATTTTGCATTCAATCTGTAGTTTATTGGTTCATTTGTGGTCTGGTATAACATCGCCAATAATAAACAAAACCAAATATTCCCCTGAAATACTTCCGCCGCCTCTTTTTAGTGGATCTGAGCAATCTTAAAGAATATACACTTTATCTGGCTCCAAATCTATCTTGGGCTTTTGGGAAACGTCATAGATGAAAGCAAATCAATGCAAAGTAATATGAAACAAATCTTGCACTGTATTCAGTTGGGTGATCCATTTTAGCGCAGGCTGTATGACAGCAATTACACCGTGCATTGCCTTCAGAAGTGTTGCTCGCTTTGCAGATGATGCTTTGGCATGTAAGCCACTGGTATTGATTTAAATTTTATTCCAGATGGGTGTGTAAGCCACTGGTGCATTTTTTATCATCATCTCCAAGGGGCGTTTGTTTTTCTCCAGAGGAGCTGCCCAAACAGGCAAGATTGGCTTGATTCACCGCATGGAGATAAACAATTCTGATAGTTATTCTATTCCAGTTTCCAAGCAAAAACATTCTCTGCGCGCTGATATTTGTCCATGGCTTGAAAGCTTCGATTTGTGCTTACAGATAAAGCCTAAACCCTAATCCAAGCTCCACAACTTCAGCAGACAAATACGGATTGCAACTTTTTGTTCTGATGCTGAAGGCTCGATAAAGATGTGTCCTCTTAGCTGGTTGATTGGCTTGGTAGATTTTGATCGTGGGGTTTGCTTCTTTTTATAAGAGTAAGCGAAACCAAAATAAGGGGGAGTATGTGCAACTTGTAAAACATTATGATTCTTGCAGAAGATTTTTCAATCACCTATTTATCAGTGTAACTATTTGCAAATGTCTCTGTTTAACACAGGTCGATTGGAAGTGTGTTTGTTTTTGGCAGAAAAAGTGTAGTCTCTGTATTTTGGAGGCCGCTACATTGCCCTTTTTTTTGGCATTAAGTCAATCCATCAAGGGAGGTTGTTAATATCTATGTGCAGATTAGTTTGAGAATCTGAGGCCAAAGAGATCTTGACCAAGAGAGTGCAGCCTTAGCAATGGCCAGTATTTTCTATTATATATATTTATAAATGCTAACCCTGTCTTTATCTTCAACAAAATGAGATTAGAGTGTTGATGGAAAGGTTTACTTTGGAATGCAGGTTGTGGCCAGAAAAAGGATATATTTGTTTTAAACTGTTTCTATTTTCAGAAAAGAAGTGTTCTATTTTATTGTAAAAATCTCGGTCTTCACATAAAATTATAAAATCAAATGTAATCTGGGTCCTTACATAAAATTATAAAATCAATCTATTTGGATTGACTGTATGTCAGCATGATGATAGAATTTATTTTGATCAAAGTGGAAGTAGAATTTTTTAATGGGGTTGTTAATATCTATGTGCAGATTAGTTTGAGAATCTGAGGCCAAAGAGATCTTGACCAAGAGAGTGCAGCCTTAGCAATGGCCAGTATTTTCTATTATATATATTTATAAATGCTAACCCTGTCACATAAAATAATAAAATCAAATGTAATCTGGGTCCTTACATAAAATTATAAAATCAATCTATTTGGATTGACTGTATGTCAGCATGATGATAGAATTTATTTTGATCAAAGTAGAAGTAGAATTTTTTAATGAGGTTGTTAATATCTATGTGCAGATTAGTTTGAGAATCTGAGGCCAAAGAGATCTTGACCAAGAGAGTGCAGCCTTAGCAATGGCCAGTATTTTCTATTATATATATTTATAAATGCTAACCCTGTCTTTATCTTCAACAAAATGAGATTAGAGTGTTGATGGAAAGGTTTACTTTGGAATGCAGGTTGTGGCCAGAAAAAGGATATATTTGTTTTAAACTGTCTTTCTATTTTCAGAAAAGAAGTGTTCTATTTTATTGTAAAAATCTCGGTCTTCACATAAAATTATAAAATCAAATGTAATCTGGGTCCTTACATAAAATTATAAAATCAATCTATTTGGATTGACTGTATGTCAGCATGATGATAGAATTTATTTTGATCAAAGTAGAAGTAGAATTTTTTAATGGGGTTCTAAATCTTTTATAGGGTACTACTCAGAAATGTTGGAGAAATTTGAGTATTGCTCAGAAATGTGATTATGTGAATGTTTATATGTGACACTCCAATATATGTAGATGCTGCAAGTGATATTTCTGTGCCCAATTTGGAGTGGGACTTAAGGCTGCCATTGGATAAATGTGCAAGACAAGTTTGATAATGTAATTCTTGCAACTGGATATAAAAGTAATGTGCCCTTTTGACTAAAGGTAAAAAAAAAACCCAATCAAAAGCCTACTTTGCTCTTATCTAATTTTTTGGATCCAAACTATTACTGGTCACAAGATTTATTGTAGTCCAAATCTGATCTTTCTCATCTTGTTTAGGAATGTAATTTTTTTCAAAGGGTGGGCTTTCCAAAATGCCCTTTCCTACGGATGGAAGGGAAAAAATAGGTTGTATGTAGTGGGATTCAAAAAAAGCTTGCTAGGCATTCAATGGACACCACACAAATTGTAGAAGACGTTTCCATTTCAATGGATGCCACACAAATTGCAAAGGACATTGGCATGCATTGGAAAGCAAAAATAGAAAGAGTATACATACTTCAATATTTAAGAGAACTAAAGTCTTTCCAAAGAAATGCTCCCTTAGAGGCTTTTTGATTTACTAATATGATTTGTTTTAAGTTGCAAGGAATTTAATAAAACCTCCATGGTTACTTTAACTCCTAGAATACATTCATAAATCCATGTAAAATAATGGAGAAATATAACTTGGTGTCAAGATATTGGATCATATTTTATGGATTGGTTCTTAAAAATTTTAGTTACAACACAAATTTAAATTTATTGTATGGTTGTGGCAAATACAAAAGTGCTAAAATTTGCAATTAATGTTCTCTTATTGCAAAGGTTAACCTTATATTTCATTGATTTTGACTTTGAAAATTTATTATATACTTAAGAGTGTTATAGAGAATTTCTATTTCTTATTTGTTCCTAATGTCTTGTGTTTGTAATATACGCTACTTGCATGCTTGTGAATATTGTCTTTGATATTTCTCATCATAATTAATCTATGTAAAGTTGATGTTATCAATAGATAAACTTTTCATGTACAAAATTTTATCCTCTTAAAGAATAGATCAAATGTGTTTTGCCCAATCCACTTTATGTTCTATATTAGCATCTAAAACAATATGAAACCATGGGTGAAAAAATAGAAATAGTCTCAATGTTGTGCACTAGTATCCAAAGTATTACAAAGAAATTGAAATTCTAAAATGTTGGATTCACAAGATAGCGGTAATTTTTCATTTTATGCATCATCCTCAAAATATACAAATATGCACCCAAATTATACCTAGATGGTTATAAATCACCTAAAGTATTAATAAGATGTGTATACTTTAACACAAAGTCTATGTAACAAGTAAGCAATAACATTTGTATTATTGATGAAAGATGTGCCAAGAATTTTTTGGGTTCATCTACCAAATTAATGTCATCATATGACCAAGGGGTACATCATTAGAATATAGTGACGGCACACTGTCCCTTGTTAGTTATTTTCAATGTTGGAAAACACATTGTCCCTTAGTTATTTCTAGATATCTTACATTCTAATGATGTCCCCTATCCACTTTTGCTACACAAGGGACAATGTGTTTTCCAATACTGCAAACAATGTGAGCATTTTTTTGTTCCAATCATATCAAGAAAGTGAAATGTCATTTTCACTATAACCAAAGAGTTCTAAAATTTGAAGGTGGACTTCATTACATAACTGACAAGGGATAGTGTGTTTTTCAATAGTGTGTTTTCCAATAGGGAAATAACTAACAAGGGATAGTGTGTTTTCCAACATTATTTGCAGTGTTGGAAAACATATTGTCCCTTGTGGAAATAATTGACAAAGGACAGTGTGTTTACCAACACTACAAATAATGTTGGAAAACACACTGTCCCCTGTTAGTTATTTCCTTGTTGGAAAACACACTGTCATTTATTTTGTTCCTTATTGGAAAATACACTGTCCCTTGTTGGAAAACACACAATGTCATTTTTTTGTTCCCTATTGGAAAAGACACTGTCCCCTGTTAGTTATTTCTAGACATCTTACATTCTAATGATGTCCCCTGTCCACTTTTCCTACATAGGGGACAGTGTGTTTTCCAACACTGCAAATAATGTGAGCATTTTTTTGTTCCAATCATATCAAAAAAGTGAAATGCAATTTTCACTGTAACCAAAGAGTTCTAAAATTTGAAGGTGGACTTCATTACATAACTGACAAGGGACAGTGTGTTTTCCAATAGGGGATAGTGTGTTTTCCAATAGGGGACAGTGTGTTTTCCAATAGGGAACAAAAATATGAAAGTGTGTTTTCCAACATTATTTGCAGTGTTGGAAAACACACTGTCCCTTGTGGAAATAATTAATGTTGGAAAACACACCGTCCCTTGTCAGTTATTTCCTTGTTGGACAACACACTATCATTTTTTTGTTCCCTGTTGGAAAACACACCATCCTCTGTTGGAAAACACAGTGTGTCATTTTTTTGTTCCCTATTGGAAAACACACTGTCCCCTATTAGTTATTTCCAATGTTGGAAAACACACTGTCTCCTATTGTTAGGGACAATGTGTGTGCCAACAAAGTGTTTTCCAACAGGGGACAGTGTGTTTTGTAATTTGGAAAACATAGTGTTGGGTTTCAGTTATTTGAATCTCCTTGTTTAAATGTGAATGGTTGTCTCATGGTGGGTTGCTTGCTTCTTAACACCTACAATTTTGCAACATGGAATGTTACAAAACAATATGAATGTCTTCAAAATCGCACATTCCATTGTTGTGTTTAAATTTCGCATGACTGAAAGAAAAGTGCACAAAATAATTGTAATTTGGAAAACACAGTGTTGGGTTTCAGTTATTTGAATCTCCTTGTTTAAATGTGAAGGGTCATCTCATGGTGGGTTGATTGCTTCTTAACACCTACGGTTTTGCAACATGGAATGTTACAAAACCGTATGAATGTCTCAAAATCACACATTCCATTGTTGTGTTTAACTTTTGCATGATTGAAAAAATAAAGTGCAAAAAATAATTATAATTTGGAAAACACAGTGTTGGTTTCCAGTTATTTGATCTCCTTGTTTAAGTGTGAAGGGTTGTCTCATGGTGGGTTTCTTGCTTCTTAACACCTACGGTTTTGCAACATGAAATGTTACAAAACCGTATGAATGTCTTCAAAATCACACATTCCATTGTTGTGTTTAAATTTCACATGATTGAAAGAAAAGTGCACAAAATAATTGTAATTTGGAAAACACAGTGTTGGGTTTTAGTTATTTGAATCTCCTTGTTTAAATGTGAAGGTTTGTCTCATGCTGGGTTGCTTGCTTCTTAACACCTATAGTTTTGCAACATGAAATGTTACAAAACAGTATGAATGTCTTCAAAATCACACATTCCATAATTGTTGTGTTTAAATTTCGCATGATTGAAAGAAAAGTGTACAAAATAATTGTAATTTGGAAAACACAGTGTTGGGTTTCAATTATTTGAATCTCCTTGTTTAAATGTGAAGGGTTGTCTCATGCTACGTTGCTTGCTTCTTAACACCTACAGTTTTGCAACATGAAATGTTACAAAACCGTATGAATGTCTTCA
The DNA here is from genome assembly GCA_007258455.2 of Sequoia sempervirens. Classification (NCBI taxonomy): domain Eukaryota; kingdom Viridiplantae; phylum Streptophyta; class Pinopsida; order Cupressales; family Cupressaceae; genus Sequoia; species Sequoia sempervirens. Next base: position 1,325 of record VDFB02165715.1, on the reverse strand, counting down.
AAATCACACATTCCATAAATTTGTTGTGTTTAAATTTTGAATAATTGAAAGAAAAGTGTACAAAATAATTGTAATTTGGAAAACACAGTGTTGGGTTTCAGTTATTTGAATCTCCTTGTTTAACTTTGAAGGGTCATCTCATGGTGGGTTTCTTGCTTCTTAACACCTAGGGTTTTGCAACATGGAATGTTATAAAATTGTATGAATGTCTTCAAAATCACACATTCCATTGTTGTGTTTAAGTTTCACATGATTGAAAAAATAAAGTACAAAAAATAATTGTAATTTGGAAAACACAGTGTTGTTTTTCAGTTATTTGAATCTCCTTGTTTAAATGTGAAGGGTTGTCTCATGCTAGGTTGCTTGCTTCTTAAAATCTACGGTTTTGCAACATGAAATGTTACAAAACTGTATGAATGTCTTCAAAATCACACATTCCATAATTGTTGTGTTTAAATTTCATATGATTGAAAGAAAAATGCACAAAATAATTGTAATTTGGAAAACACAGTGTTGGGTTTCAGTTATTTGAATCTCCTTGTTTAAATGTGAAGGGTTGTCTCATGTTGGGTTGTTTGCTTCTTAACACCTATGATTTTCCAACGCTGCAAATAATGTGAGCATTTTTTGTTCCAATCAAATGAAGAAAGTGAAATGCCATTTTTACTGTACCAAATAGTTGTTCTAAGATTTTAAGGTGGAATTCATTACATTGTAGGTGTGTACGAATCAAAAGCTTTTCATAATGAAATATTTGACAAGGGACAGTGCGTTTTCCAACACTACAATAATGTGAGCATCTTTTTGTTCCAATAAGATGAAGAACTGAAATGCCATTTTTATTGTACCAAAGAGTTACATTCTAAAATTTGAAGGTTGACTTCATTACATTCTTGGTGCGTACGAAACACAAAATTTTCATAAGGAAATAATTGACAGGGGATAGTGTGTTTCCCAACACTGCAAATTATGTGAACATTTTGTATTCCAATCAGGTGAAGAAAGTGAAATGCCATTTTTACTATACCAAAGATTTGTTCTAAAATTTTAAGGTGGAATTCATTACATGTTTTTTGCTTATAAAACATAAAAAATTCATAAGGAAATAATTGACAAGGGACAATGTGTTTTCCAACACTACAAATAATGTGAGTAGCCAAAAAGTTAAATATTTTCTCTTTTGGAAATCCTACAAAGATTTCCCTTTTCTTTGTCCAATCCATAACATTAGCCACCCTTTCCAATAAACCTCCTCTTGACACTTGGTTATTTCCTCTTTCTTGATATCTCTCATGTATATAAAAACTCAGAATTGCAGAAATAAC
>VDFB02165714.1:0-24243 GCA_007258455.2 Sequoia sempervirens | reverse complement strand
TCCCCATCCCACCCTACCTAGACAACTCTCTCTCTCTCTTAAAATTCTTCCTCCCTCTAAAGACATACATAAATAAATACAAGCATAATACATATGTACATACAATCCTACATCCATAAAATATACATGCATTGATACATATAGGCATACATACAAGCATGCATGCATACATACATACATGACACACTAGCATATATGTACATACAAACATACAAATATATCAACAAACATTCAATAGAGTGGCATTTAACATAAAGTAAGACATAATGCGAGCACGTTATAACGCGCTCGTGTTATGTCTTGCTTGACATGTATTCCGGGAGGCAAAAAAATGTCAAATCAGGAAATAACACGAATGCTGCTATAACACACTGCATTAGCCCTTGCTTTGGGAATCCCGAGCCTCCGAGGCCTTAGCATTGGTATTTGCTCGAATACCAACCCAAAGGCTTGGAGGGCATTCCTAATGACCAGAGATGCCTACAAATTTACAATTTCATACATAATCGGTTCGTGTCTCTCACCATCAATGATTGCATCCTCGGGTTCAATATCAACAAAACCTATAATATGGGTAATGCGTCTCTTAGCTATCCATAATGATGGCTTTTTTCACTTTTGAAATGTTGCCTTTCATCCATAATTTTTTGTTTGTATGTCTTTTTTTTTCCAAAAAGCAATGTTTGGTGTTTTTTTTGTTATAAATTAACCATTCATCAAAATTTCAAATAAATTACATTTTTAGAAACTAGACTCCATTCTACAATTTAAAAAAAAAATCCATTACTTTCCAAAATTTGTAGGGGGGGACTGGCCAAAATTCTGCTTTTCAAGAAGTGCCCACTTAGAAAATTAGTAAAAAATCAAATATTCATTAAAAAATTATCAGAAAAATTGTGCATCAACTAGATATTGTTAGCTAACTTCCGACTATAGCGATTTTAAAAATACTACAAAAAATTCCACCGTACTAGGGTCGTACAAGAGTTGCTATGTTATGTTTTTCTGACAAAACAGTACCAATTTGTGTACGTCCTTCTCTTGAACCCCCTAATCTCAACCATTTTCAAAATAAATTAGTAGTTTAGAAAGTAGACTCAGAGCACTTCGATCCTTTTTTTCATTCCATCTCAAAATTTTGAGTGTAACCATCCTCAATTCCACGTCCAAGGTCAGTATTTCTTGATTTCAGAAAAAAAGTGGCCACTTAAACCCCCTTTTTGGGAACCATCTTGGTGCACTTACCCAACAAACAAAAGAGAGTTAGTTTTCTCAAGGATGGGAAACAAAAAAAAGATGAGAAATTGGAGCTTGTGCATACGGATGTATGGGGACTAGGTCAAGTATCTTCTCTTAGTGGCTCTCGGTACTATGTCACTTTTATTGATGATGCAACAAGGAAGGTATGGATTTATTTCCTTAGGCAGAAATCTAATGTATTTGAAACTTTTAAGAAATGGAAAAGCTTGGTTGAGAATGAGACAAGTAAAAAGTTAAAAATGTCTTAGATCTAATAATGGTGGTGAGTATTGCAGCAAAGAGTTTGAAGATTATTGTTCCTCTAATGGTATTCGTAGGCATAAAATAGTTCCAAGGACTCCACAGGAAAATGGAGTGGTTGAGCGCTTGAACAAAACAATAATGGAGCATGCACAGACTATGAGATTGCATGTTGGGTTGCCTCTAAACATGTGGGAAGAGGTTGTAAACACTGTTGTTTATTTAATCAATAGAGCTCCCTCTAATCCTTTGGGTTGTGGTATTCCAGAGGAAGCATGGACATGAAACAAGGTGAGTTATTCTTTTCTCAAGACCTTCAGTTGTGAAGCATTTACACATGTAGATTCTAAAAATAGAACCAAGCTTGATGCAAAATCAACGAAATGTATATTTGTTGGATATGGCATTGATGAATTTGGTTATAGGCTTTGAGATTTTGAAAATCAAAAAATTGTGAGAAGCAAGGATGTGATATTCAATGAGAAAGTGTTGTACAAAGATTAGTTGTAGTAGCATGAGAAGAAAGAAAATGATTACGTAGTGTTGGATGATACACAAAATATCGATGTTACAGTGGTTCCTCATGCTCTGCAACAACAAATACCACAAACTCCAATGAATGTTAGACGATCTTCAAGGATAAGTAGACCTCCAGAAAAAAATTCTCCCTCTTTGTATTCTATTTTATTAACTGATGCTAGTGAACCAGAATGTTATGATGAAGCTATGCAGGTGAATACCAAGGTTTAGTGGGAGCATGGAATAAAAGAAGAAATGGACTCCTTGTTGAAAAATCAGACTTGAGAATTATGCAAGTTGCCTGTTGGTAAAAAGGGTTTACCAAAAAAATGGGTTTATAGGCTGAAAGAGGAGGATAGAGGTAAGAAAATATTTAAAGCTAGATTAGTTGTAAAGAGATTTGCACAGAAAAAAGGGTATTTATTTTGATAAAATCTTTTCTCCAATTGTTAAAATGACTTTTATTCGTACTGTTTTAAGTATTGTGGTTGCTGAAGATTTGCATTTAGAACAACTTGATGTTACAATAGCCTTTCTCCATGGTGATTTGGAAGAGGAAATATACATGGAACAACCACAAGGATTTGAGGTCAAAGGTCAGGAGAAATTGGTGTGCAGATTGAAGAAAAGTTTATATGGCTTGAAGCAAGCACCTCGACAATGGTATATTAAATTTGATAGCTTTATGGCTAAGCATGGCTACAGTCAATGTCATTCAGACCACTGTGTTTATTTTAAGAGGTTGGATGATGATAGCTACATTATTTTATGTCTATATGTTGATGATATGCTTGTAGTAGGGTCTAACATGGATCACATAAAGGAGTTAAAACAACAGTTAGAAAATTCATTTGCTATGAAGGATTTGGGGGCAACAAAGCAAATCCTTGGTATGAAGATTACAAGAGATAGGAAAAACATAAAATTGTTTTTATCTCAGGCTGACTATGTTGAAAAGGTGTTGCAGAGATTTCATATGGAGAATGCAAAAGCTGTCAGCACACCTTTGCCCAATCATGTCAAATTGACTAAGGATATGTGTCCAAAGACACAAGAGGAGGTAGAAAAAATTTCCAAGGTGCCATATGCTTCAACTATAGGTAGTTTAATGTATGTCATGGTATGCACATGACTAGCTATTGCACATGTTGTAGGAGTTGTTAGCAGGTATATGAGTCATCCTAGTGTTGAGCATTGGAATGCAGTAAAATGGATTCTCAAGTACTTGAGGGGTACATCCAATAAATGTTTATGTTTGGGGGCTCTAATGATGATTTAAAAGGCTATGTTGACTCAAATTTGGCAAGGGATATTGATACTAGGCGGAGTACCACAGGTTATGTATTTACAGTTGGTGGGACAATAGTGAGTTGGATTTCTCAGTTGCAAAAGGTAGTTGCTTTATCCACCACGGAGGTAGAGTATGTTGCTGCAACAAAGGTGGCAAAGGAGATGATATGGTTGCAACTTTTCATGGAAGAGTTGGGAAAACAATAGGCTGAAAATTACTTGTTTACAGATAGCCAGAGTGCTATACACCTTGCAAATAATTTTTCCTTGCACTCTAAAACAAAACACATATAGTTGAGATATCATTTCATTCAGTCAGTGTTGGAGGATGAATTAGTCAAGCTGGAAAAGATACATATAGATGCCAATCCAGCGGATATTTTTTATGAAGGCGGTGACAAGGGAGAAGTTGAGCTCCTCTTCAGCTTTGATTGGCCTTTAAGGTTGAATTCAGGTATAACAGAGCAGTAGGGTCCAAGGTACTTATTTCCAATGGGAGCTGTAAGTGCAACAGTGTCATCCAAGATCAATCTCCAAGTGGGAGACTGTTGGTATGTGGTGACTGAGATTTCCATTTTTTTCGCGTCGTCAGCTAAAAAGGAAAAATCACTGAAAAATAAAGAAACTGAACTTGTAAAAACCCTAATTCTAGAAGCTTCCAAAAAAACTTGTTATAAGGGGTTGGGTTGGGGGTTACAGTATGTAGAAAAAAGATGACTATTCGTAAGATTGTAATAAATTTTGCACTGGATAATAAAATCATTGGATGCCTGTAGTTTTGTGGATGTAGCCTGAATTGGGTGAACCACCTTAAATTCTTTGTGTTGTCTTGTTTCTGCTATAATTTTTAGTGTGTTTTATTTCTCTATTTTATTGATCAAATCTACATTTAACTATTAGATATCTGCTTCTAACCCTAACAGTCTAAATTGACACTAAACCCGAAGCTAAACTCGAAGATAAATTTGGAACTAAAAGTGGCGCTAAACTCGAAGCTAAACTCGAAGCCAAAGGCGGCACCACACTCGAAGCTAATATTGGCGCTAAACGCAATCCTAATTTTGGTGCAAAGTAGCACCAAAACTAGTGCCAACTTGTCCTGATCAGTGCAAATAAATGCCAAAAATAGCGCCATCCTGACAAATAGCACAGACCTTTTCAAAAAATTGGCAAAAAATACATTAAAATAGTGGGTGGAAGCAAAAAACGGAGCAAAAAATGGAGCAAATCATAGGGATTTTTTGTAGTGAATCCCCTTACCAAATCTTTTAATGTGGTGCTCATTTCGGTATGCCTCCCTAATCTTCCACTCTATTTTTGGTGTGAGTCTAGCTTTGAGGCTATTGGTAATTTTGTGGGTTAATTCATCAAGGTGGATAATGCTACTACACACTTCACTCACACTACCTTCGCCTGCTTATTGGTTGATTTGGACTTATCTAAACCTCTCTCGACTGAGGTTGTTTTACAAGTGTTGGATCATTCTTGGAGCCAGTCTTTGGATTATGATGGCATCCCTTTTTGTTGTAGGTGTTTCTTTTCCATAGGGCATTTGGTTTCTTGTTTCCCTCACTTTAAGGTGTCAATACCTTCCTCTTGGTGGAAGGATGTTGTTTGTGATTTTGACAATCCTTACATTTGGTGAAGATTACAATGGAGCCTCAAAATCATACATTGGAACATCAACTATATATATAACCTTCAATAAGCAATTGAATTTATAGAATAATTAAATAGTATAAGTTGAATATTAAATGGAGCTAAAGGATATAATTATTAAATAACTTCATCGTTATTTTTGAATGGAATTACGTTCATTAATGAGTCAATGTGTATATCAACACAAGGTCATGCCTTTACAAAATCTAGCCATGTAGGCTTACATAGAGATAACACTATAGTAACACATATACATTCAAATATTGTAATGAAAAGTAAGGAAACAACAAGATCATAAATGCATCCACAAAAGAACAATAACACAATGATTTTCATGAGTGGAAAACTCTCATAGGGATGAAAAACCACTCATAAAAATGCCTCACTAGCTACAAAAACTCATTGGTTACAAGGTGCCTCACTAGAAATGATCATACTGTCTCACTAACATGACCATTTACAACTTCATTACACACCTCTAAGTAATTAAGCAATCAACTACAGAGGATCACTCTATTTATCTACATAACATTTATCTCCTTAACACTAGCACATTTCATATCCTAATGATTCATAAGATCTGGAATCTTTAACATATAAAACATGTCAGATAATAACTCCACTATTTTGCATACAATTTACAAGGTATCCATCTCATAAATCTAATTTACAACTTCAAAAGTTGTCTGTGTAAAGCATCGAACAAGATACAATGACCCAAGATAAGATATCATACAAAATCCTGCATCCTCTCCAAGAAGCATACAACCCATACAATATCTAGTGATCAATGATCATTCATATATTAGAATAATGTAAAACATAATTATCTCTAATTCACGTCTCATATAGACAAAACCATAGTCCATATTTAGTAAATAAGAAATGATCCAGTCTAAGCTTCTTAGATAGTTCATGTAATTAGGACATCTTCAATCATAGATGCAATATCACATACTTCTTGATACAAAAGATTAAGTTTATACTATCTCAAAACATTCTTACAAGACTACATACGTAACTCTTAACTGTAATCTAGAGAATTAACAAGCTTGAGCACAACAAGTTCCTGAGTTTCCACATTCAATACTAGGCTTTTACTATTTTAATGCCAAATATTAACGGATAAAGAAAGTTCCCCATTTAAAACTAATGTTGCAATCCTAATGGCACAATCTAGTTTTACTTTCCCAATAATTCAATACTCATTTTTCCATATAAGGATTGAATTTAAATACAACTTCTATATTCAAAGTAAGATCATTGTCACCTTTTGAGAACACAAATGTAAATGTATTCCGACTCAAACCTATAAAACTATTTTCTCCATCTCAATCATCGACATTCTACATGTAGTTCAATAGGAAACATCAAAGGTTTTTCTCAAAGTATGCGGCTTTACCGCAGACATAGCCATCCTTAAGCTTGCATGAAAAAATATCTCAAAGCATTTACCATAGGAAACGTTGCAAGAACAAGCACACATGGACTATGCAAATTCTGTGATGACTCTTGATTTTTATAAATGAAACGTTGCATTCTGAAAAAGGAAGAAAAAAACAATAGCCACGACCTAAGAGGGTAACATAGAATGAAAATCTAATTACTAAACATAGTCATGATTATTACTGATTTTTCTAAAAACATTGCAATTGATAAACGTGAATCTCAATGGAAGAATGTTAGAAACAACTCGGAGATCCTCTGAAATAGAGGTACTAGATAAACTCGAATATTTGTAGTTGCAAATGCATTAAAAATGTCTATAAATAGAAAATATAAGGTAAGGAAACATTTAGATTACCTACAAAGGCTGCAAAATTTATAACACCATTCCTTTTCTATGAAGGTTTTAAAATAACTATCAAGCAAATGTAATTGGCTGCATAGAGAATATACACACAATGGTTTTGTTGAATAGGAATAGCCCAAGCATGCATATGGTGCAATAGAAGAAAGGCTTTAGAAACTTTCAAGCATGTGCGATTAGTAGGCATAGACCCAAATTCAATGACCTTTTCTAGCATCCTCATCATTTGTTCCAAGATGAAGGCTATAGAACAACGCATGCACTTCCATCGAAGCATTAAGGATAGAATGCACTAAAAGCCCAGACTGGTAGTGAACGGCACCCCTCTTAGCGTTAAGGGGGCATCCCCAGGATAGGTACTCCCATCGAAGACCCCGGACACGTGGCTGGGCAAACCGCTTGGACAGACCTACGTCACCTTCTGATAGGGGCCCGCATCAGTACATCACAGCCCACCACGCTCTGCGAGTCTCGACCTCGAGACCTCCAGCTCTGATACCAAGTTAGTTACCATTGCACCAAAAGCCTGGACTGGTAGTGAACGGCACCCCTCTTAGCGTTAAGGGGGCATCCCCAGGATAGGTACTCCCGTCGAAGACCCCGGACACGTGGCTAGGCAAACCGCTTGGACAGACCTACGTCACCTTCCGATAGGGGCCCACATCAGGACATCACAACCCACCACGCTTCGCGAGTCTTGACCTCGAGACCTCCAACTCTGATACCAAGTTAGTTATCGTTGCACCAAAAGCCCGGACTGGTAGTGAACGACACCGCTCTTACCATTAAGGGGGCATCCCCAGGATAGGTACTCTCGTTGAAGACCCCGAACACGTGGCTGGGCAAACCGCTTGGACAGACCTACATCACCTTCCGATAGGGGCCCGCATTGGGACATCACAGGAAAATTATGTAGGCGTAGCCATATTGGGTGTTCATATTGATTCAACTTGAAGGGGTTGAAATTTTGATGCCACTTCTCCATGTACAAAGGATGATCATCTAGTTTGCACAACCCTCTGTTTAGTAATTTGTCTCTTTGCTCTTCCAAAGTGAAAACAACAATAAAAAAACCTCTAGGGAAGAATTTTATTATTTCTTGGGTATGCCATGCTTCTTTGACCCATGCCCTAATTTTATTCCTATTGAATTTAGGGCCAATGAACCCGCAAATAACTGCTAGATTCTCCAAAATCTCTATATCTTCTTCAACTTCTTTTGAAAGATCAATGACTTGAGGTTCATCATCCTTCAAGATTTTACTATTTTGCATCATTTGGGTTGTTTTATGTGCATCTTCAATCATGCTATTAGAAAACTTGAAGTGCTTTTCAACCCTTTTTCCACTGCTTTTTTCTCCCTTTTTTGTTTGTTTGTTTTTTCTACTAAAATATTAAAAAATAAAACTAAACTATATTAAAATTGTTAAAAGTAAAATTCTAACTTTTATATTAAAAATTACAACACCAAACTTAAAAAGTAAAAAATAAAATGAAACCTATTCAAAAGATAAAAACGTATTTACTAAAACCTATTAGTATTAATTTAAAGTTAAGACTAGATAGTTGTTTTTTCTTTTATTATAAATTAATTTTTTAATATTTTAGAAAAATTGACTTTCTTTACAATTTTCAACCATTGATTTTCAAAATCAATTCATTCACTTCATATAAGGAACACCTTTGATGTAGTCACAATTTATAAGATGTATTTTGTATTATATTATAATATATTCTATTAATATAATATAATAATATATTATAAACAAACAAATAAATATACTAACAATACATATACTATAATATTGTATTATATAATATTAAAAATAATATTAATTATATTAATATATTAATACAATAAAATGTTATATATTAATTAAACAAAAAATGACAAACAAATTAATAATTGGAGTGGTGGGCCTAACTCAATTGCTTAAAGCATCTTATTGTAGGCAAAAGGTCACGAAGTCTAGTCTCCCCATTGTCCTTGTGATACTGAAGGGCGTAGTTTATAGAGGATAGTTACCCGAATAACAATTAATAGTTATATTAAATAATAATTATTAATATATAAATAAAAAAATATTTTATTATAAAATAATAATATTATATATCAAGTAACTAAGAATAATCATAATATATTAATAGTTATATATTAATACCTATCTATTAATATATTATAAAATATAATCTTAATATTTAATATATATATATATATATATTTTTATTCTCGCTTTATACTTATTATTATTATTATTATTATATATATATATATATATATATATTCGCTTTATACTTATTATATATCTATAAATATTCGCTTTATATATATTCCATGCACCGTGGAGTTTAACATTATACTTATTACTTATATATAAAAAAGTTATTTAGTACAATAGGATAATTAATAAATATAAATGTAAGTTTAATGTTAAACTCCATAGCGAATGGAAAGCGAATCGCGATGAATGAAACGGTGCGTGGTAAGCTTTAAGATATAAACTGTAAATTCATTCTCAATACGGCCAACAATTTGATTTTGTCTGAATGAAAATTTATTCTCAATACGATATATAGGTACTGTGAACTTAATTCATCTTTCAGTGCGGTCAACACATTGATTTTGACAGGATAAAAATGGAGAATGATACTGCTGATAACTCACAAAATATTAGCAAGTCAGACGGTATTGACGAAGCGCTTATTTCAGCACAAGAAGTTGTCGATACCGTACAAGATTTGACGGCGGAGGAGGAAGTTCACGTGTTGCCTCCCATGGCGGTTGCGGATGTAGAAATGAACAAGAAAACCCTAGTTTTAGACTTGGACGATACACTGATACACACCGGTTTTCAACCCGATAAAAGATTCGACTTTGCCATTGAACTTCCAAGCGAGGGAAAAAGCAATAACTTCTACGCATTGAAGAGGCCCGGAGTGGAAAATTTGCTGCAGGAATTATCAGGGCTTTACGAAATAGTAATCTTTACCGCAGGTAATGAGGCGTATGCGAGTGCCGTACTGGCAAAGCTCGATCCACAGGGCAGAATAAAACACAGCCTAAGCAGAGAGAATTGCATAGAAATGCCGGGACCAGTGTTTGTGAAAGATCTTTCCACGCTCGGAAGAGATTTGAAAAAGCTCATATTTGTGGACGACAAGCCGTACCAGTGCTTGCAGTCGCAAAACGCGTACCCTATCGCGCCCTTTCAGGATGACGTCAGCGACACGGCTCTGTTCGGCCTCGTGGACTTCTGCAAACAGGTCGCCGAGTCCACGTCGGACGTAAGAGAAGAGCTCCGGCAAATCGCGTATGCCATGTCAGCGTCTGTTACGGGACAGCTGCCCCACGTGGAAATGGGTGGGAAGAAAACGCTTGTTCTGGGATTGGAGGGAGTGCTTGTGTATTCCACGTCGGAGCCCCCGCCGTCATATGATTTTACGGTGGAAGTTGATTATAATCTGTTTTGGAAGAGGGTCCGTTACGTTGTGAAACGGCCCGGGTTGGACAGGCTGATTGCTGAGCTGGCAGAGATTTTCGAAATTGTGGTGTTTTCTTCTGATGACGAGGATTACGTCAATGCTGTGCTGGACAGGTTGGATCCTAGTCAGACTGTGTTTCCCCGCACGCACCGCCTGTTCAAACGGGATTATACGGCGTTGCATGGACGGAGCTGTAAAGATCTTTCCAAGCTCGGGAGGGAGTTGAGTAAGGTAATGTTTGTCGACGTGGCGCCTCCTGATTGTTTGCAGACCCCTAATGTGTACCCCGTTTTGGAGTTTAAAGACGACATGAGTGACGAATCGCTGTTTGAACTTATTGACTTCTGTAAAGGGGTCGCACCTTCCACGTCGGACATAAGGACGGATATTTTGTTGCATTTACGTCCGCTACCGCCGGTCCTGTCAGCTGGGTGGTTTGAATTTGTGAGTCGTTCCAACGGTACAAAGTATTACTTCAATGTGCTGACTAGGCAAACCACGTGGCAAAAGCCCCCTGCAGTGATGCCCAAAGAGGAAGATGATGCGATGTGGGTGGAAAGCACCAGCCACGATGGTCGTAAATATTACTACCACAAAATTACGAGAGAGTCGAGATGGAATATTCCTTTGCACAATGCTGACTCAGCGTCTACTTCCACGTGCCCGCCGGCATTGGCGAAAGATGCTGACCTGGATGCAATCCGGACGATGTCGGCACCTTCCACGTTGGAAGAGTTGAAGATTTCTATGGGTGGATGTGATGATGTGCTAGAACTCACTGAGGTGGACCTGAATTTGTTGTCTGATGGCCATGTAAATCTTGGTCGGGAGGGTAACAAAGACGAAAATGAAGAGGGTGAAAGGAAAGGAAATGAAGAGGGCATGAAAGAAGAAAATGAAGAGGGTAATGAGGAAGAAAAGTTAAAGGCAAGGAAAGAAGACAATGAAGAGGATAAGAAGGAAGAATATTTAGAAGTTATGAAAGAAGTACATGAAGAGCATAATAAGGAAGGAAACAAAGAAGCCAAGTGGAAAATTGGTGGTGGTAATGAGGAAGGAAATCGATATGATAACAAAGAGAATAAAAATAGTACTAGTCAAGAAAATAAAGAAGGTAATGAGGAAGAAAAACAATCTGATAACAAAGAAAATAGAAATGGTATTAGTCAAGAAAATAAAGAAGGTAGTAGTGGTAAACAAAATGAAGAGGGTGATCACAAAGAAAATGAAGAGGGTAATAAGGAAGAAAATCAACAAAGTGACAATGAAGAAGATGCAAAGTCATCTACAAAACGGAGGTATGATTCCTCTTATTCAAATGATGATGTTGGAGACAAAAGAAGAAAAATTTAGTATTTGTGAAGGACATTTTTTTATAAATGAGGACCTCTATTTTATGATTGATGTTGTGTTTTAGTTATAATGAACTTGATTTTATACTATTTTTTGGTAGTATGTTGTGCAACATGACTCTAAAGACCTAAAAAAATAAATATGAGAAAATATCATCATCAAGTTGTCATCTTAAACTTTATTATTAAGGTTGTCATATTTGATTTTTTGGATTTAAATTGAAAAGTTTAGGTATATAATATATTAAAATTTATACTAAAACAAATTATGGTTTTTCATAAGTATATAGTTATGTTAGGCCTTATAATAGGTTATACATATATTCATTTTTATGTTAGAGGTTTTTGCTATGTTAGATTAAGTAGCAAAGAATTTAAATTACTATCAAGGTGTTTTAAGAAATTGAAGATGCCAAAAATTACAAAATTGTTTTGTTCTAAACATTGTGTCTTAGTCTTTCAAATATGAATCTATATAAGAGTAAATAGTGTTTATAAATACTTTTGTTGAATATATTAAATTGGTCAAGTTCTCCTTAGAGTTATGGATGAACTAATTCAATGATAATGAACCAAGTTCAAAAAGAACAAGCAAGCATGTAGTATGTTCTTAGGATGATGATGCAATGCTAATGTAATTATTTCTGTCCACTTGCAACTAAATTCTAGATGTCATTGATCAATAAACTTCTCTCAATCCCAAATCCTTCCTCTTAGACGATTCATTTGAATTATGGTTTCTTTAAATACACCACTCTGATGTGTAATTTGAAACAATTCATAGTTTAGTTAGCTAATAAGTTGTAGCATGAAAAGGAGAGAAGGGTTTAAAATAATTTTTAAAATTGGTTTCAAATTCATGGGCAACAAAATAATTTAGATCACTTTCACTCTTGTAGACTTTAACTTGGATGGTGAATGGAATATTTAGAGATCGAGGATATGATTTATGGGGATGAGTGATGATGGGATAGGGATTAAATAATTTTTGTTGCCAAATTCCACACAACATGTGTCAACTTACTAATTAATACATAAAAGACAACATAGTCATCATGGGTCTAAAGCATAAGGGAAAAGGTAACAACCATTGTTGATCCCATATGGCTTTTTTTCCACCCCAACATGGTTCAACAAAGGTCTCCTTTCTATCTAATACTGATATTGTTCTAGACATTAGAGCCTTCAATTTTGTTCCTTCTCACCCAATCCCTTTCCCAAGTGCAATGGGGGAGGTCACAAGGGAACAATTCTTGAACCATAGAACAACACTCAAAAATTTGAGGGATGGCCAAGCCTCTTCAACATTCATTTATTATCTATGGTGATACCACTTAATCATTATGACAATTTCAAAACTATGGATATATTGTCCATTTCTAACACGTTTCTCTAACACCCAAGTCCCAAGAAACAATATTTATAATTGATTCACTGATCAATTTCAAGGACTTAGTCTTACTATAATAGCTCATGTTCACTATTAAATAAATAGTATGCATTTATAATATGACTAGATTTTACATTCAAGAATATACTTTTCTAGAATATCTTCCTTCATAGAATTGAAGAAGAGTAAGTATCATCAAAATGATTTCCACCCTACCAAAAATCCATAAGCTTCGACATGTTACTTTATAAGAGAAGCTCAACCCATGATGAAGGGTCTAGCTAATGGTGTCTAGCATGAATACATAGTTGTGCTATTTCATGTTATGAACATAATGCATTCCCACCTCATGATTTAACAAGTGATCATTTATCTAAATGCATTGTCCTTTAACACCATGGAGTGGCAAAGGGAGAACTCAAATAATTAACTATGCAGTGGTTTGAATATACAACTTTGTCCAAAGCAATTTCTTTAGTTACTATAATAGCACCTATTTACACACTAGGTAGCTTTATTATTAATTTTTGAATTTGCTTAATTCTATTTCATATTATTTTGAAATAAAAATACCCATATTGGAAGCATGATGCATTGATGTACATATGAAAAGAGTGTTTGAAATTAATTTTATTCATTTGTTAAAATAATTTAAGTTTCAATAGATGTGGTTGATGAATCGTATTTATATAATTTCTTGATAATACAAGTTAAGAAAAATAACTAAATATAAAATTCTACACAAATTAGATGTAGCCTCTAATGGATTATCAAGGCCAGATCAATAAGGACAAATGTATTTACATTTTACAAGTTCCTAACATTCAAAAATAAAGCTCAATTAATGGCTACTTAGTGGTTTACCTTTATATATTGTTATATATTTGCATTCATGTATGCACACTCATACACATATACTATTATATATTTGTATTCATATATGCTCAATTATTTCTTGTGTGGGATTATGGAAATGCACTCCAAACTCATGGAAAAGAGAAAATAAACCTTAAATAGATCAATTAATAGAACTCTTGAAGTTATAATCAATATTTTAACCTAGGTATAATCTCCCAGTTTATTAATATTTTAAACCCCCTCGTTTATTTTCTTGGGGATTCAAATAGAGAAATGGTGACTATTTAAGTTCTATAATTGAGGTGCTATGGTAAGAATTTGAATGCCACAAACCCTTTGGATTTTTATTTAAAGTGTCCTCACTGGATTGTTGTGCTATAGTTACAAAACACTAGCATTATAGGTTCGATCAAGGCTTAAAAGAATGTAAAATAATTTACATACCTAGAAGTTTAATATCTACTAGCACTAATAATCTACAATTTTTATAGAGATAAGATAAAATAATTTACATACCTAGAAGCTATTTAGATTTAACTAGGCCAAAAGGATGGAGAAAATATCAACCAAACCATATTTTTTCTTTTCTCGTGATGCTCTTAAAAAATGATACCAAAGAAGAAAATAGGTGTAAGGTGTGGTAGTCAATTTCCATGTGCTAAGCAGATAGGAGCACACAAGGTAACACATACTAGGTAAAAAAATTATTTTATAATATAAATTTAACATTATTTCTCATTTTAATTAATCCTTGGTCCTTAGTAGTCCCAAGAATAGGCCAGGATAGTGCACAAGTATGAATGTTTCACAACAATACCAAGTCATAATAATAATTTTGTGAGTTCCAGGTGTAAGAAATGATTTAAAAATTGAAATAGAAACTAATGAAAGACATAATATTCCTATTTTAAACCACTACAAACTTCAAATAGAGCTCAACAATTTGAAAACAAAACAAGATAACATAAACAATAAGCTCAAATGTGTATCATACACCTCCATTTTTCAATGATTTTATCCTTGAATGCTTTGAAATATAGATGCTCTTTTCTTGAATATCACCAAATTGATAATGTGAACCTAGATTGAATAGTAATGGATAAAAATGAGGAATGGGTGCTTGAATTTATAGATTTTTGGAAGGAGGAATGAATGGCCAAGATCTAATTGTGAGATCAAGAGTGGAGAATGGTTGAGAGGAATTCCCTACGATCTAGGAGAGGATGAAGGGTGGAGATGAAAGTAGTTAGAATGTGCATGGATAGGATTAACTTACCAAATTTAGTGAGTAGTTGTGAGGATGAGGAAAATTAGGGACATGTGCACCTAAAAGGTCTATAACTTTGGGATGTGTTGAGAAAATAAGGGGACCATAAGGAAAAGTGTATTTAGGTGCACCAATATTATTGGAAAGTGTTGAGAGAATAATGGGAGCACAAGGACAAGTGTTCTTAGGTCCCCACTATTCTTGGAAAGTGTTAAGAGGATAATGGCTTAATTAAATAATAATATTATTTAATTACTTTTAGCAACATGTGTGAGGTGGATAATAGGTGGAATATGTAATTAATTATTTATTTATTGTGATGAGATGGGAAAAGGTGGTTAATTAAATAATATGATTATTTAATTGAAGTATCAGAATTTAGGTGAAAGGGATATGTTCTAGGTTAATTAGGAATAGGTGATGAGATGTAGGCTTAGGTGATGAAATTGATTGATTAGGGATTAGGTATCAATGAAATTGAACGATTAGGGATTAGATGATGAATAGTCCTAAGGAATATTTTAGCTGTCTACACCAGGAAAGGACAATTGAAATGAAATTTTCTGCTAATAAATTAAAATTATTTTAGGTTAGAAAAATTAATCATAAATTAAACCTTGAAGTTGGTTTTATTTAAATATGCATTACTAAAACTATACTTTATTTTTGTTGTTAAATATAAAACCTTCAAAATACCATAAGCACTTTGACTGTATTCTTATATGTTGGTGTTGAAACTTAGGAGGCATGTGGTAACCTTAACTACAATATTTAGTTGGTAATAGATTCATAAATAATAGTAATAATAATAGATAGGTTGTATTATCCCTCTTACCCTACATAATAGTAGAGGTTGAGAATTATGGGGATCCTCTTCATAAGTCCCCTACACATTCAAATTCTAGTAGATTCTATAATTTGTGTTTTTTACAGATGTCTTAATCATCTATATTACTTATCATACATATATGGAGAAAGTGGATGGGAATAATTTTCCATTACTATTCCCTTGAGGTATGATGGTTCTCCAAGGAAAAATTTAGTGGTGAATATTCACCAATTGGAGAATATTAGATAGTGGCCAAGTCAAAATTGGTGAATTAATCGCACCCAACAGGGTGGCCAAATCACCCGAATTTTATGAATTATCGGTCCAATGCATGTCCATTCACCATTGATTTATTTTATGAGGCATATTTAAGTAATCAATTTGCAATAACAAACTACGCGTTTCAAATGGACCGATTAATATTTTTTCTTAGAATCTCATAAGCATGTAATAAATCACCTACATATTCACCAATTCTAAATTAAAACAACATTGTGTATCAGGACCCATTTCACCAATTAAAATTTACAAATACTTGCTTGTGAGGGCCAATTTCGCTAATTAAAATTTACAAATAGTTTCTTATGAGGACCCATTTCACCAATAACATTAAAAAATAATTACATTTGAGGACACATTTCACCAATTGCCATGAAACCTCCATGCTAATTGTAGGGCCATAATAACCTTGAAAATTACAACGTATTGTTGTATAATAACACAAGATTTTCCAAATTTTTAATATACCATTTAAAAATCTTGTGGAATTCGCCAAATATGGATTCATATAAATACAATCGAAACTGTCATTTATTCTTACACATTTTTGTTTAGTTTTGAACTTGTGTGCTCTTGATTTAGAAGTTGGACTTGGACCCCTGAAGTTGATCATAGGAAAGTTACAAACTTACAACACATGCATTCCCGCATTAACGAATAGCAAGTCAATGAAAACCTAAACTTAAAGATGAGTGATCATTTCTTCATGTAGTGTTATAAGATTTCTTTATCTCTTTTCCATTCTTGATTCAATCTTAAAGATGATATTGAGTAGGGAATGTGATCTATATTCTCTATCCTTGTTAAACAAGAAGACATTTATTTCCAACTTTTATTTGAAGTGAGAGATCAATATATCAAGCAGTAAGTGCAACAAGGGTAAGACTCCTTAGGGTGGTGAAGGGACTGGGAGGCCATCAAAATACCCAAAACATACAGTTACCATACAATCTTACTTTGGAATTGGCAATGCTTCTGATCCATCAGATCAAGATGGAGCTACATCATCAACTCTTCCACCAAATATTAATGAAGAAGGCATTCACAATACCTCGCCGCCACCAAAAGGTCAAGGTGAGATTGTCATTGAGTTAAATGAGTCAAATGAGGATGGAAATACCATAGAATATGTTCCAAGGGATACCTTGGTTAGCTAGAATAAGATAATTGACTTGAATGATGTTGGTATCAAGAAAAGAAAAGGAAAATCAAAAGTGGGGTGCAAGTGGGAAAGGACAAGGAATTTTTAGCTTGATTGGGTGTCAAAGTACCTATTCATTATACCAGTGGAGAAAGTAAACAAAGATGAATCTCCAACTAAATGCAAGTGTATGATTTATAGTTGGAAATGTAAAAGAGACAAGAAGTTACAGCTAAAGCTTGACACTATAGAAAAGCATATCAGTAAAGTTTATGAAAAATAAATCATAGACGGAAAGGAACAATCAATAGTACAATGGAAATCAAAGGAAGAATGTCTTCATGTTAAGTATGTCACGGAATATGAAGAGCATAAGAAAATAATGTAGAGCTTGTTGCATGTCGAGGTACAATTGAGGCTCAATTTGGAAAAGTAATGGAAGGAGCACAACTGTCAAAAATCATTCAGATGAGTGTTGTTTTTCATATTTTATTATCTTTTTTGGGTGTTCCTCACTTACCTAGTGCACACTGGTTAGTAAATGTTGGATGGGAATGGGAAAATTGTCTTACTGTAATGTAAAAGAAAGATTTAAAGGAGAAATTAAAAGAGTCAAAATTCAATGCATTAGCTTTAGATGAAGTTACTACGGTAGATAATACTTCTTGGGTCTATATGCATGTGTATACTATAAAAAAAACATGCCCACCAAGCTCATCTTCTTTGTGTTCATAAAATGAAGGATAGTTCAACATCACAAAATCTATTTGAACTAGTCAAGAAATCTTTGAATGAAATTGCAGGTATGGATGACTTGACAATTGCCAAAAAATTGGTGTGTGTAGTAGTTGATGGAGTTGAAGTAATGCAAGGTCACAAGAATGGTGTTTGCACAAAGTTACAAACTACTTGTGCACCATACATGCTTGGCATTCACTGCATGACCAATAGAATAAATTTAGAATTGAGAATTGTAAGCAAGTTTCCTCCAGTATCGAAAGTTGAAAATCTAGTCCGCGAGCTCTATGCATACTTCTATTGAAGTCCCAAACATTTCGCAGAATCTCAAAATTTTGTTGAGGGAATAATAGCAAGAAACAAGCTTCTCAAGGATGATGATACTAGATGGATCTCCCTCCATGGACCAACACAATGAGTTCTTTCAAAATATCAATCCTTGATTGGAGTAATGTACAAGCATCGCAACACAGTAGGGTATGTGCAGGATCATCATGGAAAAAATAGGCCCTTAAGTGGCAAAAAATTTAGAAAAATCAGAGTTAGGAAACTTGAAATTTTTTGAATAAGTTATCTATATTATTTCAAAAATATGTAACAATAGAATTTGTAGAAAATTTAATTTAGTTTCTAAACTACTAGGTTTACTTTTTAAAACAAAATCTATTTGGTGAAAATTTGAAATTTCAATGTAGTAGTACTTAAATTTCAAGGAAAAAATAAGTAGGTGTCTATCTGACCCCCTAACCACAATAAAATGATAATATTTTTTTATAATATTTTAGATGTAAGTAGAGGAATCATTTCCCGATGTGATGCATATTTTTTTGTAATTTATTTCCATGTAAATAATTAATTATGATTTTTTTATTACAACTTTTAAAAAATATAAAAACTCATACGTCTAACCACCTTAACTTGGTCAAAACTTCATGAAATTCATTTTTTTATTTTTTAATCCTATATTATATGAAGCATATAATGTGACGCATGTTTCGGATTCAACAAATTTGATACCGTTTGAAAGCTATAGATGTTTTTCAATCGGCCTATCAATTGGAACTTTAGTCATAATTTAAATAGAAAATGAATAATAATTATTTATTAAATTCAAAGTAAAGCATAATTTATATTGGTGGAAAGCTGAGAATCTCCTTTAAAAACCCTTTCCATTTCATTAATTTTGGGTTAAAAAAAAGTCGCCAGCCACATACCCTACAAATACCCATCATATTGCCACTTTTTGGCCCATCATGATCCTACACATGCCCAATAGATAAAGCTCCTGACCTCTTACATAGGTTAAGCGATATAGAGACACTCTTGACTTTAGCTAGTCTTCTCCTCATGCTGGATGAAATGAACAATCTTGAGAACAAATCCCAAGAAAAAAATATGTATATTAATGAATATGCCAAAATACGTAGGAATACATGCATGGCCCTCGATCATCTATATCTAGATCTAACATCTAAAAGCCCAAATTTTTTCATCTGGCAAAACATTACAGATTTTAATCAGCTTGATAATTATTTACAGTTTAATGCAAGCAGGTACTTATGTATCTGTGTACGTGGATTTGAGATACCAATGTACCATTGTACGAAAGCTTAACGCTCTATCAGAGAAGTAACTGTTACAAAGGAAGATTTTAACAACATTGTTAAATATGTTAGTGATAATTTGAAGAAAATTGAAAAATCTCTTTCCATAGAGATTTATGATAGATTCCCTTGACAAGAAATACTTGAAGCCATGGGTATTATGTATCCTCAATTTTGGGTAAACTAAGAAAGCCCAACCTATTTCATGATAAAGTAAATAACTTGATTGAACACTTTTTGAAAAGTGAGAAATACGAGCAGATAATAGAAGGAATTATAAATGGAGATAATCTTAGACAACAATGTAATAATTTTGCAAGAAGTATGATGGACCAGTTTGATTCCATGGAGAAGCCCTTTGAACTAGGATCAATAACAAAGGATTGGACAAACTTAGGTTAAAGTGAAATATTGTGTGGTTTGATATCAGAATATTTCAAGCTTGCTAATTTACGTGAAACAATGATATTGAGGTTAGTGGAGGATGAGAGAGTTTTTAGTTCATTGGAATTTTTGAAATCAAAGATAAGAAACAAACTAGACAAGAATTCAGAAAATTGCTTGAGGGTGAAAGGAACTGCATATAATGTCAAAAAAATTCCTTTTGAAAGGGCACTCACAATATGGAGGTCCATATACAAAAGAAGAGGGTCGTGCAACACTCCAAACACTTGTATTGGTGGCACTAACAGTGGGAAAAATGACAGTGACAATGAATGTTGAATTTGAGACATAAGGCAAAGAAAATGAAGACCAAACTCAGAATCAAGACAACTCTTTTACTTTATCTCAAGTTGAATGTCAATTTGAGGACCTTGACTTGATTTGGGAAAAGGAAACTTGAATTAACAGCTTTTAGGTATTTATGCTGCACTTCATGAATCATTTTCCAAACTGTAGTTGATGATATTTTATATTGTATTCCATGAAATTGTGAATCATTACACATCATGATATTTTATTTTATATTGCACTTCATGAATCATACCCAAATTGTAGTTGAAGATATTTTATATTGTATTCCATGATATTGAATTTGATATGTGATTTTGCATCATTTTTAAAGAACACTTATCACACTACTTATAAATTCCTATTGCGTTGCCATTCACACAATGTTTTATAAATAATTGAAAGGAGTATTAATCCATTCCTTGAATAGAAGCTAATTTTTCGACATCCATAACATAAACACATAATGTGATATGACAACTTATAAATAACCCTTGATTATTTTGAGTCAAAAGATCATCAATACAATATTGGAGAGCAAGATAGATCAATATTCAAAGTTAATTAAATACACTTAAGTATTGGAACACAATGAAGATTAACAAAACAACCCTTGATCATTTTATTAATAGTTCATGAAATGAATACACTAGGAGAGAAATGGCTTTGAATTTGTACCATTTTCTATTCAAAATGCTAGTACTATTATCAAAAATTACATTTGCATATCAACTAGACTCAAAAACCTAAGACAAAACTCTAAAATTTCTCTGCATTCTCATTACAAATTTTTTCTTTGTGATCAATCAACAACCTATACATTTGATCATGAGTTCCAATAGAAATGAAGGTGCAAACAAGCCTTGGGCTAGAATGTACACATGTCCATGTCCTATTTGACCGATACAAAATATATTCCCCAATGTAGTTATATTTGCAATTCAAAGGAGGGAAATATCATGTAGGACAAAAACCATTTGCATTTGTCAATGAATATTTGTCCCACCTTCTAAAAGGAACCTTTTAGTTGTTACAGTAGTTTATCCACGTGCTTCCAAAATTGTGTCTATGTACATCAAGCTTGAAAGAAGAAAAGCATAAAATGAAGAAAAAGGAAAAAGGACAAAGGACCTCCACATTTGCATCCCTGTCATCTATTTTAAACTGGAGAGAATATAATATTTTAACATTACTTTATTAAAGGCCTAATTTGTATTAGTTCTAGGCCATGTATTGTATTCTCCCTATTGTTACTCTCCATTGTTGTAGAATTAAGACCAAAATTGCACTAACCACCCCCCACAACAACCACCTAATCCTCCAAGACATCAAGATATTTTTCCTTCCATGATTGAAACTCCTCTTCCGAAGGCCAACTGAATCTAATGACACTGTCATCCTTTTCCCTATATGGTGTATATTTGGTCACCACTTGGCTTCTTTGTCAAAATCCTCCAGGGTAATCCCTAATTGGGTAAGAATATCCATATTTTTCTTTATCATTTGCATGTCAGCACCTTCACAAATTATGGTTGATTGAGTTTCAATCACCTCATTTGCTTCCTCCTTCCAATCCTGCAAGGGCTTGACCTCACCATCTTCATTTAGGATGTTTGGGAGCAGATCAAAATTCATTTCATCAAACCCCTTAACCAACTCCCTTATTTTTTCCTCCAATGGCTCAATCTTTCATTAGAACTCTTGGATTCCACTTACAAGCCTAAGGGTAGGCTGAATGTTGTTTGGCTTGTTAACATCATGCTTTAATCCAACAACCATGAGCCTGAGGTGTTGGTATCTTGGAATCTATCTCTCCATGAGTGGTATAACCACTTCCTTGTCCCTATCAAAATTCTTTATAGCATCAAACATGGATGAGCAATTAGCATGTATGCTAATAAACCTCTTTTCAATTCCCCTATTCAGATGCTCCAACACTGATGTCACACTATTCAAATTTCTAGTAAGTATCAATCTGCCTCATTGCTTGCATCTTTCTTCTTAGATATTCAACTTTTCAAGCAAGTATTCCTTGCTAATCTCCTTAGTTTGGTGTCCACCTGAAGTTCTTGGTTCTTCAACTGATATAGGCACATTTCCCATATTATATGGCACAATTTCTAGTGAAGTATCTGTGGGAGGAGCAAGGGAAAAAGGTGTTTGTGCTTGTGGTCATTTTGTCTTTCAATAGTGTCATTTATGTTTGCAACTCCATAATCTTTTGTTGACCCTTGTTGTATTCAATTAACAGGTCATTATACATCTTTTTGAACTTTTCTTTCTTTGTAATAACTAACTCCATTGTTTCCTTTGTGAAATGAGCAACATTTACAGACATGGTGGCTACTTCAATTACAAAGGTATCTGATACCCTCTTGATAATCAACCCTCCTCTATAATATACAGATGGCTCTAAAACTTCTGGAATTTTTGTGTTTGGGGCTAGGGACCAAATTTCCAATGTGTCTCATTGCTTGCTAAAGGCAGACCCTTGCAATGCAATTATTACTTCTTCTTCAGAGTTGTATAAGGGCATGTCATACCTCCTCACCATGTCAAAAGCTATGGAAAAGGCTAGGTCCCACTCTAGCAGCAAGAGGAGACCACTTTTTCTTACTAATTCTCTACCCTCTTGTGCCATTATGCCTTGAAAAATTTCTTTCATTTATTTCATAACTTGAGCCTATATAACCTTATCAGTCAATTCTAGGTTTAGACTCCTCTTCTTGGCAATATTGTTAACATATTCATCCCAAAGGACTTCACGAATGAGTCATCATCCATAAACTATTTTCAAGCCTCTTCCCTAACATCATCTATGTTATTCATGCTAGTTAGACCCACCTTACTTATTCTGAGGCCCATTTGTTGTGATACCATCTCCCTAGGGGGAGAAGGCATGGCTTTTTACATTTCTTCCTTAGTAATCAATATTTCATCCTCAAAATCCTCAGCATAGTCCACCAAGCCACTTGATTCTACCTTTTGTTTCTTTAGGGGTGGCTGCCTTGGTGGTGAATCCAATTCAAAAATCTCAGGACCAGTTGACCTCAGGGGAGATAATGGTGGCATTTCCGATACAGTCAAAATAATTCTTGGCCCTTCTTGTTGAGAAGAGGTAGTTACTATTTTCTTTTTCTTCACCTTATGTTTCCTCCTTGTGAACAATAGTGTTCTTTTTGGGGGTTGGTAAGTTGGTCTCTCCTCCATCACAGGGGATTTCCCCTTGCCTTGTTCCTCTTCTACAATAGCTTACCCCTTGTCCTGAACTATCCTTTCTTCCTTCAACTGCCCAACTATTTGCTTGAAATCCTGAAATACATATTTGACTCTTTGAATTTCATCCTTTATGTCTCTTAGAGCCAAGAACTGTGGGTCCTTTGATTGCATTTCCTTTTCCATTTTTTTGAAGGAAATCCATTTCATCTTCCTATCATATTGCTTTTGGAAGTCAAAGATATTGTTGATCATATCTTCATGAAAATAGAAGTTGTGGACGAACCTAGAGCTATAGAACTTGGCCTTAATTCCTTCCATGAAACCATCAGGATCATGACTTCTAGCTCTAGCCTTTTTTATCCCAAATGGCTTGAGGACATCAGAAATTTTTCTCCATCCTTCATCCTTCATGACAAAGTCAAAGAAAATAGTGTACATAGGGAAAGAGGTTCCCTTCCTCTAATCTTTCAAATGGTTATCCTCTAAATTTGCTAACTATCACATCACTTCTATAAAACCAACTCTCAATGGCACATCCCTCAACAGTATATGAGGTGAAACACTTGTGCTATAC
>VDFB02165713.1:0-11691 GCA_007258455.2 Sequoia sempervirens | reverse complement strand
ACAACGAGATAGATTTATAGACAAATATAGATAAAATGAGATATAGAGAGGGGGGAAGGGGGAGAGAGATAAAGAGACAAATAGATAGACATACAAAGAGAGAGAAGTAGAGATAGACAAATAGAGATAGAGAGAGATAGAGAGAGAAATAAGAATGTATATTATTAGTTGGTGTTTCTATTATAGTTGACAAGTATATTATAATCATTCTTGTTTCCCTTAAGCAAGGATCATGAAGAAAAAATCGATGAAATATGTGGTTTCCCAATTCAAGGGTTCATGGGTTTCATGCAGAGATGTATCTATCAATGTATTCAAACTTGTGTATTTTCTATTTACTAAAGGTTATTCCATTGTAATTTTTGAATATTAGGTGCTTCCTTGAGCCAGAGGAAACCATTGATATGTGTTGATCCTTTGTGTTTCCACTCATATGTAGCAAAAGAGATTGGTACTAAGTAATAAAAGAGGTTAATGTAAGATTAGGAGGTCAAAAGGTTTATACTTGTACCAATAATCAATTGCACAAAGAATTTTTTCCAAGACCTCTACACTAAATGCAGTAAATTTATGGTGCATGTAGAGTGTGGTAAGGTGTAGATTCTAAACTATATTTTGTACCCTCCACCTAGAAGCCTTACAAGGATTTGTAGGTGCGATGGATAGTGTAATGGTATGTAACTTTGGTCATTTTGTATCTTATGCATTAAGGGTAATGAATATTATCGGGCAACCAATTTGAATGACCATATCAAAAATATCCCCTCTACGTTGGTTCCAAAATGAGTGTGTACCACAAATCGATGAGATATACTACATGAGTTGATTAGCAATATTTTCACTAAGCAAGTGCTTTAATATTTGTAAAAGTTCATAAATGGTTGTTGGTAGGAAATCATTTAGTTGTCTATGGAAAAATATAGATGTTGTTGCTTGGCTTTGTTGATACATAAGTATATTAAGTAGGAAGTACCTAAATCATGTGTGCTGGCTAAGCCTATTATCATGGTACCTTAGAAGAGGGAGAACATATTTGTGTAGCTTAACTTCTTTCATATGTTGTTTGAATGTGACTGTGTCATTTGGAACCAAAGTGCGAGACATCATTACAAATAATCCTTCAATGGAGGTCAAACCACAATAGTGGTTTACACAAAATTTATGAGGAAGAAAATTTCATTTTTTTCCTTTCCTGAAACTCAATGTTGAAGTCGAACTCAGATTTGATAGAACTTGTCTTGATTAAATAAACATATATGTTATTTGAACCATTTGTTCAACCAGAACCCCAATACAAAACAAAAATATAATATTTTAAGGGGGTTAGGTCAAACGATGGTCAAGCCAGAACCCCCTCAAATAGAACTTATAAAAAACATGAAATTGTCACTATCGTACCATTTGTCATTTTCGCTTTTTACCAGTTGCTTTCCCTGTGCTTGTGTGTGCGGTGAACAGAGAACGTGATCTGCAAACGACTTCATCTCTCCAGCGAACACAAACTCAACTTTGTCTCTCTAAAGTTCATCAACCCAACTTGCATATCGAGCACCAGGTTTGTCAAATTCGAATTTCGTGGAGTTTAAAATGCATTTGTTTGTAAAATTTTGAAACCCTAAATGCGAAATTTTTCAAATTTGTTGAATTGAAATTGCATTTGTTTGAAATTTTCTAAAGCCTTTTCAACATACACTATTTCTACGATACATTTCTACTCTGTCAAAAAATTAACATGCCCTGTTTATGCTTCCACATTTTGCATACATTTCTACCAGGGCACCTCCAATTTATTTGAGGCATTATATCAAACAGTTCATTAACAAATTTATTTGAGGCATTATATCAAACAGTTCATGGTAATTTTTGATGGAGTATGATAGAAATAGTGTTTCATTGTATGCACCCTATATCAAACAATTCATTAACAAATTTATTTGAGGCATTATATCAAACAGTTCATAGTAATTTTTGATGGAGTATGATAGAAATAGTGTTTCCATTGTATCCACCCTATATCAAACAATTCATTAACAAATTTATTTGAGGCATTATTTCAAAAACACTATTGGAAATTTATTTGAGGCATTATATCAAAAACACTATTTCTATCATACTCTGTCCAAAACACTTATTACAGAGAGAATCAAATAGTTCATTAACAAAATTTATTTGAAGAAATTATATATGCAGTTCATGATATAAAAGTTTAGGGTGCATACAATGTGGAAACACAAAATTCTTCATATTTTGAGTCTTATGACATTACTCAAAAAATGGTTGGTGAACTAAATGTATGAATCAAAGAATAAATTTAGAGGAAAGAAACTAGATTGTTTGAATGAAATGTATAATAAAATAGTTCTATTAAGATTAGAAGGAATGAAGGTATTATTAAATTTTCTAGTATTGGGAAAATATAAAAATATGTCCACTTTACTATATATATATTTAAAACTATTCTTCATATATCCATGTTAAAACTATTAAAATTAAAATTACATAAATCAATTTTAAATTTGTACAAAATAAATGACTTTGACTAAGAGCAAATATTTAAAATATAGCTATCCTCTTTTGCAAAATCCAATTTGATTTGAGATATTTATGGACAAAAAATATGGATGAGCATGAGGTAAGTAAGAAAGAATAACCTTAATTTATATCTTCCCTCATCAAATAATTTCATGTTTAAAGAGTTTCTTAAGGCATATCCAATTATGAAAAACTATTATATACTTGTTATAACTATATTAAAGTATATCATGAATAAATTGAAAGGATAAAGAGTAAATCACTAAAAACACATACATAAATCATATAAGTAAATTGATTAATATAAGGAGATTCAAGTGGTTGGATAATTTTTTCCAAGGAGTGGAAGAGGTTAAGAAGGAACCATCAAATAAATATAATATTTTAAATACTTTAAAAGAAAAATACATTTCTCCTTGCTCTAAATTCAAATGGTATTCCTTCTAAGATGATAATAATTGAAAAAGAAGAAAATAATCATTATGAAGATCAAGTACCATTGATAAGTTTTAAGAGATCAAATAAAATATTCAACAAAAAAAGAAAAAAGAGAAAATAGTTAATGCTAAAGAAACAACTACAACCAAGCTACTATGTTATAAATTATCCTCTTATGTAGTCTTCATTTCCCTATAAATTGTGGCCTCCTTGTACAAATTAGCTATTGATCATCATAGTGAAACAAATTTAACATTTTGAAATGGTTAAACATTATTATTATTTTTATTTGTATAAGTATAATTATTATGGGTTCATTTCTTCTCTCCTACTCTTCCTAATAAGGTTCTATTTTACAAGCTCCTCATATAAATGTTAGGGTTCTAACTTCTAAAAATTGAATAGTGTCAACTTAATCTCATTAGACAATGCTCCCCTAGTATTAATGGGGCCAACTTTTTATCTATCAAACTCGACTATGTTTACATTGAATAAGAATTTGATACCTTTATCCTGATACATGAACTAAGATATCTTAGCTCTAATTTTAGTCTTTTTATCTAAAGATTATTGGTGACATATCCATTCGTGTTTAGTTTTAATCATTTATTATTGCAATTAATTATTACAAGGAGATTCTTGAAGCTTGTATTCCATCCCCACCATTTTTATTCTAAATATTTGACATTTTCTTTCAACTTAAAAGTCTAAATTTTATCCTTAATGCTATACATATTTTTCTAGGATAACACATATTCATTATATTTCACTAAATGTGTTCAGGCATAGAAGAAAAAACTTCAATATATCTTTAAGATAACTTTGATACCATCAAGATAATCCCACCTTTCATTGCATTAATATCAAGGTTAACTAACCCTTCCTCTTTACATGCTTTTCAATTAGAGTAGCCTCTAGTAAAAATAGAAACATTAATAGTGTGGTTATCAAAGAGTGTCTAGGGATGCACACATCACTATTATTAATAAATTATAAGATTGTAAGAAATGTTTATGGAAGAAATAACTATCTAATAAGAGAATATGATAATTGTAGTGTAGCATGCAGCCTTGATTCTGAGTTATAACAAAGTGTAAAGAGTAAAGTTAACCGAATAATTTTTTTTTTAAAGTTAATTAATTACACAATTGCTATAAAGTTTCCAAGACAGTGTTACATAAACATATTAAATAAACTCAACACATTATCATAATTCAAGTACAAAACTAATGTCACGAATGTTCCTCATAAGTACAAATTTACTTTCATGCAAGATCCAGTTTACAAAATTTATTACAATCAAACATCAGAATGTCAAGATTACAAAATGAGAGATTTCAACAAATCTCAATACAACAATAAGATGGTAAAATGAGTACACTCTTATATAAGAGGTGAGTTTACAAAGTAGAAAGTGATCACCACACAACTGATGTCCATATCCTCGAACATGCTTCGAATCCATAGTCATGATCCAAGAGGTAACTAGAACCTGCTGCAAGCATAGGATCATCTACATGAAAATATAAGGAAGATAGAGCACGATTTCCTCCTGACCACGTGAAACCCGAAGGTCCACTTCCTCCGTGCTAGGAGATAATTGACAGGTCCACAAGCAAAGAAGACAGAACATAACGTTTACGGGGTTTACATTTCACATCATGACATAACGTTTACAAATCAAAATAGATAAAATCTCAGTATCAAATTATATCAAATAGAAATCTGAACACATGGAACACTATCATGATATAGACTAAGAGTGTCATCACACTGTCATGATAGGTTACCCTGGTGAATCTTCCTAGACTATCGGCCCTCTCCAAGAGTTACCCTGGTAGCCTCTACCCATTCTTCGCCCCTATGTAGACTAATGTGGAGTCGACACATCTTTCAAGAAGACAAGATGGTGACTTGCCATTCTAGGCCTTCTCAGCCTTTTCTCAACCTAAATGAGCGTTAAGAAAGTAGGCGAGGCAAACATTATCTGATTTAGTATTTACAACTACCCAACCCCTAATACATTAGTTAGGTTTTCACTGAATTATCACACCTACGATGGGTTACCCAGACAATCACTTCCAGATTTTGGCCCCTACCACAAGCCACTCTTTCTATAACATGACTCCACATCACAAGACTAGGGGTAGCTATCAAGCGTATAGCTCAAAACCGTAGAGGTCTACACCTTCTTTCAAAAATAGTCCATAGTCTTTAAGAAGTTTCACAAGTCACCACAAAATAAGCAAAGCTAAGACCCCTAGTAAAAATCTTTGTAATGGAGCAATATGTATAAAGTGTAATAAACTTGATATTACTTTCTTTTCACTTCCAAGCCTTTAAAGAATCAAAAATAAACATTTTCATCGTTGTATATACACATATACACAATAATTTCATACTTTCCAATCTTGGAGAAATTAAAATTTCAAAATTAAACAAACTATTGATATTATTTTATTACTAACAAATCCAAAGAATAAGCATATATTAATATTATAGAGAAAGAATAATACAATCCTTACATCTATAAATTAATCATTAAATAATAAGAAGGACATTAATTACCAATTTGATACTTGTGTTCTTTACTGTCCCTGCTTTTCATATTCAAGAATTACAGTTAACTTATACTTATGTTACATTAATATTCACCAATTAATAGTTACATATCATCAACTTCATAACAAGAGTTTAACACTGTTATAACATGCAGAAGTAGATTGATCATAAGTTAAGTGATAGTTTTTATACATAAGAAATCATTACTTAACAAGAATAATCAACCATTTCTCACCACTATCTATGATTTAAGTCTAATTAACTGGTGTTATAATTTAACTATACATGCGAACATAGTATTCTACTATACTAGTAGTTTGTAATCAAATATACTAGAGGTAATCTGCACAATCAAGAAGCAAGAATCTTCCATGCATCAATATTCACAATAAGGGATATTCCAGTGTGGTTAAAATAAAACATTATAAGCCTAAACTATAACTCTTAAACATATTGCAAAATTATCAAAGTAGTTGTCTTTAAGAATAACATTTAACTGACGTTAAGCATGTTTTAAGTCATGCACAAGATCTGGACATCTTGTCATTTTATGGAAAGGATAATATGTGTAAGTCACACCATGCACAAGATACATAAATTATTACTAGTTGGTTATAAATATTATAATGAATAACTAGATAACCACAGATTGCTGCGCCTAATCTATAGTATACTAAACTCACACTGAAACATATGGATTTATGAAGATTTGCATTTAAAACCAGTCTCTCATATCAATTACTTTTAATATCAAATGACATATAGCATTATGCTATTCAAGAATTAGGTATAAATATAAAAAATTAAACATAAATGTTACTGCATTGTATTTAATAAACTCAAGGTTATTTAATTAAACTCAAGCGCAGAAAGATCTACTTAGACGCATGCAGTTAATAACCAAAAAGCCTAAAGTAAAAAGATACCAGATAAGGAGCATCTTAGGGTTGCACATAAACGTTTCTTCTAACAAATTTTCTCTAATTCCTAACTGTGGTCATGTCTATTCTTTAGTAGGGTTGTTATATTAATAATTATTTATGATCTGAGGAGATAACAACAGAAAGAAAGAGGTTAATAGTTCCTTCCACCTTCTGTGCAAGAATAGAGAATCATTGCCATTACTATGAGGTAAACCGTTAAGAAGCAAAGATATTAATTTTATTGTTACAAAGAGACAATGAAAGCTGTACATAGAGCATACAAATGGGTTACAACAGGATTGTAAAATAGTGATCTATAGGTTTAAGATTATGGATATACCAATACCCAAGATTATTCTAAAGTTTGAGACGTAATCTACAAAGACAAACCTTTACAATTCATAGTATTTTCTTAGATTCAAAAGGCATCATTTACAAAGAAATAAAGTAAGGGTGTATGATAAAGGTTCAAACAACTGGTGATTACAGTTGATATTTATATATATAAATTTACTTATGGTGCAGATTTGGGAATAAGGGTGTACAAACAAAGATAAATACTTTCCAGATCATTTCCCAAACAATCGAAAGAACTCACAATCTTAAGATTTCAATCTCCTAAAAACAACGCCATTACAGGGAGACCAGGATTATTGTGTTGGAGATAAAGAAGAAATAAAAGAGACGAAAGTTATGAATTTAGAGATTCAACCCCTCGCCAAATTGTGTTGTTTAAATTTTCAAGATATCAGACTTTTAATTGTTCCTAGATTTCATTCTCCATTCTAGATCAGACATTTCGATATTCAATGGATATTCAGAAGTCACCAAAAACACCGTTTCCAGTTCTAAGATTATTTGCTAAATTCTATTTCCTTGAGTACTTTGCATCTTAATTTTTACTATATTTCAATCACACTAGATTACTTAATTCTAACATTTTCTCTGTTTTATTTGTAGGTAATTGAAACCATTCCTTTTTCCACATAGTTTTATTGAAAGAATTTTTACAGGAACTTAAAAATAAGAGATGAAAACCTGGTAAACTTTGAAAATCGGGCTGAAACAAGTTCTGAAACTTCTGTTGATTCCCAAATAGCCACCAGAATTCACTTGAAGAAATCAAATGCCACCTATCCTCCTCTTTTTCAAAGTATCCTTTTAGCGAAGTGCAGCGTAGCATGCACTGAACTAATTAGTTCAGCAGAAATTTTGAAATATTCTCCAGTTGAAATCAAACAACTTTTTGTATTCCCAAAACCCATGATCTCGTAAAGCCCCCAGATTTCCCCAAAGCACTTTGACTTTTTAGAACAGAAACTAGATGTGAATTCCATTACTTTCCAAATGCAATCATTTTTTTTCCCTAATATGGTGAGCCAGGTTCAACCTGTAACATTTTACTCGGATCCCTTTTTGGTATCTTTTGGGTTGCTTAATTTATAGCAGAAAACTTCTTCTCATATATAATTGTTTCCACAATTATAGGCACTAACAGGAAATAGATCTTATCTACAGCCGCACGGTTGAAGAGGTAGATGTAATACATATTTAGAAATTATAAGCTTTGGCCAAATTCTAGTCACCGAGACAATAGTCAATTACAAAGCCAACATATTTAGTGTAAGATGGTTGCGCCCAGATTTAGAGGACAAATTTTATATATTAAAATTGTAAGTTGTGATTCTATAGTTGAAAATAAAGAAAATACCAGTGGAATACTTTATCTTCAAGAATTCAATAAAAGAGAATTAAAAATATTAACAAACCGGTATCTAGTTTATTATTCTACCAGTAATACCCTGTGCATGCTATGGATTTCTTCTACAATATTCAGAGGGTTAAGACAGGAAGATAGGATATAGTATCGCCAAATTCTATGAAGACCATCAACATATATATATATATATATAGAGCATCATCAATAATGGTACAAGGTGATGGCATAGGAAGGATAGGATATAGGTAAAATAAGAGATCTAAATTTTATTATAGGATTTATGACCAAATCAACACTTGTATCATTTAGCTCAAAGAGTAATTATTCCATAACATTTGATTGCTGAATCTAACAATTTTATGTTTAATTTGCACAGTAAAAACAACAATAATATTATTTTAATTAAAACATTGCAAAAAAATAACTTATTTAATTTAACTTAATAAATTAAATCATTAACGCTGGTTAAAACATTAATAAACATTTAATAAAATTAAATATTATATTCGCAAACACAAAACAATATATATATTTGAACACGACTAGACAAATTGGGCTACAGGGGGTAACACAGAGATACTCGTTCAAAAACGAATGATGGTTTAAAAGGACCTGTCAATACCACCGACAACATATTTATAATGAATTAGGGTACGCTCAGACTTGACAAGCAGGTGGAGCCGTTACCCAGTACCTGTGACTGTAGGAAAACATCAAGGTTAAAACATGTATATATAAACTCATGTTAGAAAACACACCGTGAATAAGAATTGCAGCGTAGCAGGGTACTCACGAATGAGTAATGCTACACTGTCTTATCCACCGACACAAACGAGCAAGATCAATCATATACAATCATAACAACATGATAACATAAGCAATAATTATAAACAATTAAACCATAAAATGTATGAGTCTATCATGGTATCATCAAACTAACATAACCAAATAACCAGGATGTCAGTGTATCATCCGCAAAATCAAAACAACATAGTATCCAAAATCAGCTCTGAAATGAAAACAACATAATATCAAAGCAATCTAAAACGCCTATCAAGCATAATCAAACTAAATAAAGATGTCGAACCGAGGGACACTACAATTAAAGACATCTAACTATTACATATTTTAAATAAAGTCTTTTAAATTCTATCTTATTGCCATTTACCGAAGCTCAACTAGGTTCAAACTATTTTCATCTTATTCCACCATCACCTTTACAACAAAACTTGATTTCATCTAATTTATCTTATTTATTCTCAAATCATATTAAAATCACCACCTTAAACTCTAAGAAATATTTGGTAATTTATTTATTTTATCTTCATTTAGAAAGGGGTGTGAAGGGGATTTAGAACCTTTTAAAGTTTCTTTCAAAATAACTAGGAAGATTTTATTCATTGCCTTTCTTGTTGCTTTTAGGATTAGTGTTATGAATTTTGTGCCTTCATTCTTGAAAATTCTTATATCAACTCATTTAGCATTTCCATGATCTTTTTATATGGGAAAGGTCAACATACAATGAGGTAGACACTTTCCATTTTTTTATTCCTTAATTAGTTCTTTCTAGGCAAACTTTTAGTCTTTTCGAACACCTTACAAAAATATGATAAATGTGTGATTATTTTTCTTTCCACTCTATAAATTTTTGATGTGCTTGGATATATAATTGAGATGATTCACTCATAATGTACAATGATAAAAATTTAGTATATATGAAAGAAATATTTTTGAGACATCAAACTACCATTCTACATAACTCTCACATGGAAATACGAATATTATTTTATTTTAACTAAAGAAATTGTGTGTACTCTATCTTGAAAATTACTAATTAATTTTGAATTATATACTTATAATTTAAAATAAGATATCCCTTTGTAACAGCAATAGATATAGGTTAATTTTTAATGAAATAAAATATGTTTTTATATTAAGAAAATTTACAAAATATATTGAACCTTACACATTGAGAAATTGAATAAGATGTAACTGCATGAGAATTAAGATACCGAATAATTTATATACCTTCTTTCTTTAAATAATTAACATTAGAAATAATACTTGGCTCATATTGTATACCCATCTAAATGGTCTTGGAATGGATGCATTTAGATGGAGAAGGATTTCAAAAGGCCCATGGCAATTTGTGGAATCATCAAAGGAATGATATATAACACATGAACTCTATTTATGAAATTTGGTCTTTAGTTGTTGGCTTCTAGTATGAATGTTATCTATAAGGTAGAATTCTTAGTTGAGACTCTCAATCTTCCATTGTTGGTTTCTAGTGTGATTATACAATATGCTCACCAAACTATATTAATTTCTAATGTTAATTATTCAAAGAAGGTTTTGTTTCATAAGAAGAGACCTATGTTCACATATTCCAAGGCATGTTATTATCCACAATGCATGACACTTCTTCACATCTCTACCAAGTTCTAAACAAATACAGATCTGCCATTTCCATGGAGGAGATTGATGATTTAAAAAGAAAATATCATGCCATTTCTTTCTTGAGAAGTCATGTTTGCATTCATGATTTGCAACTTCCATCTTCATCCAAAAAGAAATTCTGTTATCGTTATGTGCCTGATATTAACAAATCAAAACATTCATTTGAGCATGATCACCAACACAAAGGTAAATGAGTGGAAACAAAAGAAATCTCGGTTAATGGTTTTCAACATGTTGGTGGAAAATCTGCATCTTTTTGAAAGTGGCTTCCTAGCTTATCAATCCTATGTTTAGTAAGGTTTTGTAATCTCCACTATGTTATGTATTTGGGTCATGGGTATATCTAGTATGATGTCTTCTTTCGAGTATTTTGGGTGCATTAGAGAATGTGCATATGTACTGATGTATTCAACCAATGTGTTTTGTAACATTGTAACTCTGTGACAATTATCATTTGTACCAGGATCCCTGGTCTTTTTGATATTTTGTAAAATTTGTTACTCGTGATCAAGAATCGGGTTTTTCTTGTTGGTTCTTCATGCTGCATAACCGCTCGAACCAGCTATATGTAAAATATTATATATAAATAAATTATATGGTCTCCTTAATTTTTCTTTAAAAAAAAAAAGTTCCGTAATTTCCACATCTTTTTCCCTTGACACAGCTTGCTATTTCTAAAATATTTCTTATGATTTTTCATACGTTATCAATACTTATTTTAGTCTATAGTCGTTTCTAAATGTCATAAGAATATGCTCAGGTAAGAGGGTTTCATCTTTATAAAGCTATAATAATATTATATGCATTTAGAACATCTTAGACACCTCCCTTGAAGCATTCAACAAATGAAAAATAACTACCAACACAAAGTGAGATGACTCATTTCCTAATATGAGGACAAAATAATAAATCAAAATATTAGGATGCAAGGTTGACCCACCTTTCCCAATACTTGGCTAAGTTTATCATCTATTGAGGAGGGATCCCAACAACAATTGTGCTTAGTGCTTATAGTTACTAATCCAAGGAATACCTGTTCATTTTTTCTTTATTGTA
>VDFB02165711.1:0-40506 GCA_007258455.2 Sequoia sempervirens | reverse complement strand
AATGACTTCGTACATCGTGACAGGAGGTAACATGCTGATCCGGAATTCTAGTCCGTCCAACTTCTCGGCGCATCTGGCAAAGGTACCTTCCCAATCTGTCTCCTGCTTCTCAAAATCTTTCCGAATGGATGAGAGTCTTGCCACTCTCGCAAAGTCCTGCTTCGAAAATGGTCCAGCGGTCGGGAAGAAAGTTTCTTGAACTTTTTGCTTCAGTCTCTCTAACTGCATGTCGTTCTCCCGGATGACTTCATGGTCGAACACTTCTGTAGTTATCATGCACATCTTCTCCTGGATTTTCCTGACCTGTTCTTCAGTTCCAAGCCCATCGATCCTCGCCTTCTCCAATACTTCTTCTCTTATTGTCACTGCCCAAAACCAGTGATGAAAATCATATGCTGCTCCTGCAGCGATCACCATTTTATCAACTAACTCCTCCCTCGGAGTGCTCTTCAAAACTTAAGTCTTGAATAAGCCTTTCCTGCATATCCGGGATACCTTCCCATGTCTCCGCCATATCCATCAACCTGGAAAGAAACGAAGAGGTTCGTCCATAAGCAAGCGTCGACTTTTCCATGAACAATGCCGCTTTCGTGCCTTCACTTGCCATCCAGTCTTGTGCTTCCCTGGCCGTCACCATTCCATGCTCAACTTCCCTAGTCATCTCCTGTGATGAATTGAGGAGAGGAGGAACAGTTGCATTGCCTTGATCTATCGGCTGGGTCAAATGCTGGATATATTCTTTGAGACGTTTGACCTCATTCTTATATTCCTTCTTCTTGGTCACTTCCTTTTCCAGTCTCGCTTTAATGGTCGAGACAGAATTATCCAACTCCTCTACTTCTTGACCTTTCGATGTCGGACCAAGGTCAACAGTGATGATAGCATACTCCTGCGGAGTGAT
The DNA here is from genome assembly GCA_007258455.2 of Sequoia sempervirens. Lineage (NCBI taxonomy): Eukaryota > Viridiplantae > Streptophyta > Pinopsida > Cupressales > Cupressaceae > Sequoia > Sequoia sempervirens. The sequence continues at coordinate 39,605 of VDFB02165711.1, read as the reverse complement.
TTCGTCCATTGGTTTGTCCACTGTAGGTACTGCAATGTGCACGGAACGGTGGCCTGTCTCATTCCTCTGGATGGTGGAAAACTTTTTGGCGGGCTTCTTGGTGGCAACTTGTTCTAATCTTGCCAAGAAATCGGCAGTATCGTCCTCTTCTCCCTGTTGAGCCTCAGCAGGCACCTGAACTTTCATTCTTTCTAATAGCCAGTCTGGAATGGTTGACTGTTCAATGCCATCCTCCACTTGGACCTCGTCTTCGTTTGGAACATCCATGACTCCTCTGAGGGCGGAAATCATTCCTTCCTCTAAGTCATTATCCCGGACATCCATGTCATTGTCTGAACCTAAAATCTCTGTGCCGGCTGGTGATGCAGGCTCTTCATCATCTAATTGGATAGGTTCATTGTTCACTTCCTGAGCTGCAAGAGGTTCGAGCATCTCAACCAAGGAGTCGTCTATATTAGCCACCAAATGGTCAACATTCCTGGACGCCGCTGACCGAGAAGGTCTTCCTTTATGCTTCTTGGAAACAGGTTCAGCACTTGGCATTATTTCTTTTCTTTTCTCTCCGATACCGGCCATGTCTTGATGGGATGCCCCAGCATTAGAAGAGTATGACTCTGATTCGCTCAACAGGTCATAGGTGAGCGTGATTCCCTTCTGTCTCAATTCCTGGGCATGACAATCAACCCACCACTGGGAATACTTAGTTACTGGCCTCATTAGGGTGGCTAGGTCTGCGTGCTCAGGCTCTGACCATTTCACCGGAGGGAGAGGTCTGCTTTCCTCAAAGCGCGGCTGGACATGATTTCCATCATCTTGAAGCTGATCAGGCACTCGGCAGAACTCGATTGTTCTCATAAAATCCAAGGACATTCTGGACCACATCTTCCGCCTGACCTCATACTCATCGGCTACATTTGCCCAGAAATCCTCCAATTCCTGTCTGTGCTTGTACTTCCTTCCTTCCACCGTCCGAATGTTGTGATGTGGGTCATAGTTGACCCTGGACTTGTATGCCGTGAAAGGGTACCATTGGATTTCTAATCTAGCACTTTCAGCCGCTTGTGCTGATGGACAGTACTCTAGCATGTTCCCGATGAAGAATGGGAATGTGACGGACGCCTTCTTGGTCGGCCTCTGAATACTCTGATACTCTTCTAACTGTCTCAAAACCTCGAGCAATATCATCCGATCAGTCGGATAGATAGGCAATTTATAGGGATTTCCAGTAAATCCCTGGATCCTGATATATGTAAATTTAGGGAACTGGATGAACCAAGACCCATATTTGCTGATAAGACTTTTCGCTTCATGGCTCAGCCTTTGGTGCACTCCTCCTTGAAGCTTTCTGGTAATGTGCATTAGGAATGCATCATGTACCCTCCTGAAGTGAGTCTTCTCCTTCAACTGGAGCTGAGGATAGCAGTCGTAAGGCCTAAGCTCGTTCTCCCCATTGCCAATTTTGCCCTTGCAGATCAACCCTGGATATTTGTATGACCTGGCTAATAGGTATACCACATATGAACTCATGTGAAAAGACTTGGTCTTTTCAAGGTTGATCAGCTGCTCATGGAGGTTGTCACTTATCATTCGTGACCAGTTGAACATTTTAACTCCAGAGGTGACCTCGTCGATAAAATAATACATCCAACTCTCAAAGAAGGCGCCCTGCGGGTTGCCAGCTATTCTGTTCAGCATCAGCACAATATCCCCAAAATCTTCCTTGAAGTCCGTGCGGCGAGGCCTCTTGGGCAACTTCTTGATTGATGGCTTTGGCTTGTCCATCCAAACCTTGTTGACTGTTGTGGCACATAGATCTGGCTGACCATCATATAGCATTTTGGCTTCTTCTTTGGTCTTATAGACCGTTCTTGAATGCTCTGGAATGCCAAAGGTCTCCTGAATTGATACTTCGTTCAAGTGTGCCAAGATCCTTCCGTCAGGGGCGATAATCTGTCTTTTCTGGGCATCATAATGGCGAGCACATTCCACCATTAACTCAGCACAATCCATGGCCGGAGGGAATCCAGCTGCTTGGAATATCCCGTTTCTGATCATTCTTTGGGCTATTGCTGAGGGAAGTCTTTTCTGACCGTATACTCTCTCTTTGAATTCATCAAAGTCAACGTGCCCAAGGTCAGTATCCACGACATTCTTCCACTTTGAGATGACTTTAGTCTCCTTCTGAGCACCCTTGTTGGCGAACTTCATTTTCAGCTTCCTGGATAATCCGCCTTCCGTGTCCGTCAACCTGCAGTCATAAAACTAACATTAATATAAAGACCTTTTAAAATAATTTAAACCTCGTGCCTTGGATTCGAAAAATTGACTTTCAGCTGTTCAAACAATTAATTCGCTGCGAAAAAGCAAGCTGAAAGTGACTTGAATGAATTTGAAAATCTTGCCAGAACTTCGTCAAGATGAAAGGGCATAAAAAGATAGCAAATTTAACTGACCAATCACCAAACCTCAGAGAAGGATCGTCAAATGCAAATCAGATTTAAAAAAAAATCTGATTTTTTTGAAAAGTGCGCCCCTCTTCAAGAAGAATTCAGCTTTGAATAAATATCCTTTTCTTTTCCCGCGAAAAATTCCTCAGCATAACACTGCTTTTCTCTGTGAGAAAATTCGACTTTGCTAATGGACGAATTAATTGCCTGACGATTTCGAGAAAGATTAAATTTCTCTTCAGCTGTGTGTGAAAAATGAGTTGCTGAAACTCATTATAATGCTGAGAGATTGAATTCGATTTAGTAACTGCCATCTTTCTTCTTGATCCTCGATTTGTTTTCATTTTCCAAACAGGCAACTTTCCTTTTATTTTCCGACAAGGCTCAGTCTCGAACTTATCCGAGCAAATCTCCAAAATTTGATTTTTTTATTTAATGTTTATCTCTGATTTTTCTAATTTTTTAAATAAACATTAAATAATTTAATTAAATTCATGGTGAATTTAATTTTCTTCTTGCCGGATTTCATCTCCGCCTGGCGTGCTTTACTTTCGTCCGATTCGTGTCTGGCAATTTTGATTTTGTCCAAGGAATTTTTAAATTCCAAATAGTTGAGAATTAATTATTAAAATATTAAAATATTTTAATTAATTCTAACCCGTTCGTCTTGGACCCATGGCTATTTCCATTTTTCTTCCGTTTTTCTTGGCTGAGAGTGTATTTTCCGATTTCGTCCTTAATTTCGTCTAGCCAAACCAAATCTTAAGCCATTCCGTCGAGAATTTCACTGCCAGATCCTCATTTTTCTTTGCCGAGGCGAGATTTTAAGCTCATTTTTCTCTATCCAAGTCAAATATTTCCTTGCTCGGTCGAATTTTTCTAGGCAATATCCTTGTCCGAATGTCTTTGCCGGTTGAATTTTCCTGACGTCTAACATATTCTACATCCCTTTGGTCAAGGACGATCCTTCCTTTCCCTTTACCTCGTGCATTTTTCTATGGTCAAAGTTGACAATTTCTTCGCATTTTCCATACTTAGGCAAATTTGGCCCTTCATTTCCCTCATCGTATTAGGCATATTCCGTTTCATTCCTTGCCATATCCTGATGTTCTTTAGCACATGTCCTTTCAAGCTTAGCATTTGTCATTTCAAAAATGTCTGGATGTCTAGCCAACGTCTTCATTTTCCATCCATTAGCCTCTATACTTAGAGCTTTTCTTTGGATTTGGCCTTGACACTTAGCCAAAAATCATCATCTTATCATCTTGGGCGGAATTCATTGGCATCTTGGACGGTCATCATGGATTCCTTTAGCAACTTGCTAACTCCTTCCAAGTGCATGGTGGACATCTCTCCTCTTTGGATATGCATCTTGGACGTAGATCATGGATGTCTTAGCACTTATTCCCATCGTTTTATCCTTTGGAAATGATATAATGTTTGGCCAAAAATTATCCTTCCACCTTTTTAGGCTTTCATATTTAGCATATTTCGAAATTTTCCCTTGGTAGGCATCAACACTTAGTAAAATTTCAATTTTTCTCTACTTTATAAGTCTAGGCGGACTTTACTTGACTTTCAGCCAAGTCCCACCTTTTAAGGGCGGACTTCTCAAGCATTTTGGACGAGTTTCATGCACATGGGCGGACTTTGAAGGTCTTTGGGATGTCTCCCTTTGAAGATGGCGGACTTTCTAGCCTCTTTGGACGCAGTTTTGGTGTTAGGGGCGGACTTTTTAGGAAGCACTTTTGGACATCCTTCTTTCATGGCGAATTTTCCAGACTTGCACAGATTTCTCACAAACTTCACCATTTTTGAGTTGATTTTTATGATTTCATCTTCGAATCTGATTGATCTTGACTGGTTTTTGACTGGTTTTTCCAGATTTTCGAACGTTTTCAGTCTGATTTTCATGCTTTTTTACTTGTTTTTCCAGATTTTTCGAAAAATTTTCAAAATTTTCAATTCGATTTTCCGAGAGTTCTATTGAGTTTTTCGAACTTCTGAGTGCGTTTTCAGAACTCGGGACCCTTCTAAAAATAGAAACTTTCCAAAATAGAAACTTTCCAAAAATAGAAACTTTCTAAAAATAGAAAAAGTAACCCTAAAAAATAGGGAACCTTGTTTGGTCCAAAAATGCCAAAAATGAAAAATCGAAAAAGCAACTTCTCCTAAAAAATAGGAAGTGTCAGAATTGGCCAAATTCACAGTCGATCTTCGTCTCTTGGGCCTTCTGAGCGCTTCCATGACATCTACGCATTGATTCAAGCATGAATTACTGACTCGGCTCGGGTGACTCTCGGCAAACTGACCTGAAACTCTTGGCAAAGTGATCTCATGTAACCATTGCAAGGAGACAGAACCCTAAAAACTAGCAAGCAACTGGGGGTCCCCATCAGCGATGGGGCGATGTGTGAAAAGGTCACAACATCTGGCGACTCCACGTGGGGAATGTTCCTGGACATTCCAAAGATAATATCCACTTCAAATCCGGAATCTTGAATTAATTCTATCTAACTTATCCCTTGACCAAGAAGAGTACTCAAAAGGGAAGAGAACTCCTAAATTATATCAAGACATCTTATCCTTCAGTTATAAGTGTGTGCACATGGGTTTATTCCTGTCTCTTAAGACCAATACGACTCTTTGGTTCCGTGATGGCTTTCCAGTGCATTTCTGGTCTTAGCTCCAAAAGCATCCTTGGATAGAGCCTCGCTGCCAGCGAGCGTCCATAGCCCCGGCGAGGTTATCTGCTATAATCTCACGGAGATTGCTCTACTTCCGGCGATTTATTTCTTTTGTTTTGATTTCTTTGGTACACCTGTAGAGATTTCCGCACACCCAAAAGCCAAGTGTTTTGATTTTTCATTCTTTCTTTTTGATTCATTTTGATATTCTTTTCTTTTCATATATTTCCACACTTTGGCCTGTAAGCAATGAAGCTCACCTGGGTTTGAGCATTATAGTGGCGCTGAAGCAAGACTTCTGATTACCTTCTAGCCAACAACTTCACCTAGGAGACCATAATGACTCAGAGAACTCTTTTAAGTGTGTGAAATGTAATAACTGTAAGATCCGGTACCAAGACACAATAGATGACTTCCTTCCCAGTCAAGTACTAACCTCAACCTTAAGATACTTTAAAGACAATTAATCTAGGATTCATAGATCTTCCATAAATGTTTACCCGAGGAATACTCACAACCTTCCTTAGCAAGGTCAAACCAAAATGTGTGCGTGTAAGCAACATCACCCTTCTCGCGGAATGGGACACCCTCCTTATTGAAAGCAACACAAAGCAAAGCGAAACGAAAGCAAACGGGAAGCAAACAACTAATCTAAGAAAACAAAGACAACTACTCTAAGGAAAGCGAGGAAAAACAACTAATCTAACGGAAGCAAAAACAAAACCCGAAAGCAACTATTCTAACTATACACAAACAAGCTCCATCAAGGAACTTAAGGTAGGAAATAATGTTTCAGAAATTGCCCGTTAACGGGCAGTGGGATGTCTTCCCCAGTCAAGGTCTTCAACTTAAATGCATTTTCTCCCAATATCTGAGCAATCTGGTATGGTCCTTTCCACAAGTTGTCGAACTTATCGTGATCTCCTCTTCGTTCATGGGCTTTATCCCAATATAGGACCAGGTCAGATATTCTGAAAGACTTCGTTGTAGCACGTTTGTCAAACCATCGTTTGACAATTCCTTGATGTTTGGCAAAGTTTTCGAGAGCTTTATCTCTCTGTTCTTCCAGTAGTAACAATTGTGATAGACGAATCTGCACTCTGTCATCCGGATCTAAATATTCGTGCATGAACCTGAGTGTCGGAATCCTTAGCTGGATGGGAAAGACGGGGTCTTGCCCATAAACTAGGTGATATGGAGAGGTTCCCAATGATCTTTTGGCTCTTGTCCTGTCTGCCCATAAAGCAAACCTGAGTTGGGAATGCCAATCTCTTGGATTCTGATCTAACAATCTCTTGATGACGTTGAGTAGATTCTTGTTCGTGGACTCTGCCAGTCCATTACCCTGGGGGTAGTAATTTGAAGAAAACTTTAATGCAATCCCATAATCAAAGGCCCAATTTGAAAATTTCAATGAGGTGAATGCGGATCCATTGTCACAAACGAAGGCCTTAGGGCAACTGAATCTGGTGATGATATGTTCTTCTAGAAACTTGATAACTGCATCTGTGGTACAATTCTTCAGTGCCTGCGCCTCAGACCATCTAGTACAATAATCTGTTGCTGTCAAAATATAGCGATGTTGTGCTGAAGAGGGTGGGTTTATCATGCCGATAAAATCGAGTCCCCACATTGCAAATGGTTTCACTTCCGTGATTGGCTGTAATGGCATAGCAGGATTCTTTTCTCGAGTCGCAGTAATTTGGCAGGTATGACAGGTTTTAACATGCTCATATGCGTCTTTGAACACAGAGGGCCAATAGTACCCTGCTCTTAAGATCTGGTAAGCTGTTGCCTGACTTCCTCCATGTCCTGTCCCGAACTTAGAGTGGAAGTGTTCCATAATCCTCTTGGCTTCATCGTTTCCCACACATCTCAAGTAGATCCCTTCATGATTCTTTCTATGGAGAATTGAGCCCTGGAGCATATAACGTTGGCATTTGAGCCTGAAAGCTCGCTTTTGTGCGGGATTCATTTGTGCAGGATATTTGTGGTTTGTCAAGTATGCAAGGATATCGTAGTACCACTCTTTTGGGGGAGTGTCTGTCAATACATACGTCTGTTGTACTAGGCCAGGCCCCTCAATGGCCATTGTTTGAGCTAGAGCTTGTTCGCGGACCAGCTTCATCGGCTGTAACTCAATATCGTATTCTTGGATAGTGGCGACCCACTTTCCTCTTCTTTCTCCTAGCTCATTCTGCATTAAGAGTGCCTTAACAGCTGCATCAGGAATGATGGCGAAGACCTTACTCCTCAAAATATAATGCCTGAACTTTTTGATGGCCTTTACCAGCGCATAGGCCTGCTTCTCAACACTTGGATATCTTAATTCGGCATCTTTGAGCGGTGAGCTCATGAAAGCTATAGGATGTTCATCCCTCTCTTCTGTCCTCTGAGTTAACATCGCCGCACAGGAATGTTCTGATGCAAAGGAGTATAAATAGAAAGGCCTCGTATAATCTGGGCTAACCAAGACAGGAGCATCAGCGATAGCCTGCTTGATCTCTTCAAATGCCTTCCTTGTTGGTGCGGTCCACTCCATTTTTGCATCCTTTTTTAACATTTCATTCAAAGGTTTTACTATCTCAGCAAAACCGGTGATAAATTTTCTGACAAAGTTGATCTTTCCGAAGAAAGACCTCAATTCTTTTTGGCTAGTAGGCACATGAATCCGTGATATTGCCTCTACGCGTTCAGGATCAATCAGTATCCCTTTCTCAGTGATCAAGTGACCTAACAATTTGCCTTCGGTGACCCCGAAGATGCATTTCTTTGGATTTAAGGAAATCCCATACCTTTGGCACCTCTGAAATACCTTCCTTAGGTCTTCCACATGGTCCTCTCTCTTCTTTGAGAACACTGTCAGATCATCCATGTAGATGATTATACATTTTCCAATCAAATCCCGGAAGGCGATGTCCATGGCCCTCTGAAATGTGGCCCCTGCGTTGATTAGCCCGAAGGGCATTCTTTTGTAGGCGAAGGTTCCCCATTTCGTGGTGAACGCTGTTTTCAATCTGTCCTCATACTCCACCAGGACCTGGTTATACCCCGAATATCCGTCCAAGAAGGACATCATTCGCGAGCCATTAACAATTTGTAGCACTTCGTCAAGCGATGGCAGAGGGTAATTATCCTTTTCAGAAGCTCTATTCAAATTCCGGAAATCCACGCATAGCCTGATTTCTCCGTTTTTCTTCCGCACTGGGACGAGATTGGCGACCCACGTTGAGTGGCGCACTGGGAAAATGATTCCTGCTGTCAATAATTTCTTGACTTCTTGATGGATTAGTGGTTCCAGTAATGGATTAACTGGTCTCTGACGCTGCCTAAAAGGCTTACTTCCTGGCTTGAGCGGAATTGTATGCGTGATAATAGAAGTATCATAAGTCTTCAAGTCTTCGTAACTCCATGCTATGACGTCGGGGAACTGTTTCAAGCTGTGAATAATTCCCATCTTTTCTTCAGGCGTGCAAGTCTTCCCTATGCATACATTTTTAGCTTCGCGCTCTGCCCCTAGGTTTACTTTCTCATACTGGTCACCTTCAATCCTTTGACTTTTCATCTGATCAATTTGATCCTGATCAAATATTCTCTCTAATTGTATCATCCCCCTTGGAATGATATTCGTCTTTAAGTTCAGGATGCCATCCTCATCAAATTCGGCTTCCTTCTGAGTTTCCTCTTCTTCAATGACTTGGGCTGCAAAAACATCGGAATTTGTTAAAAATTCACGAATGTGGTCATCATCCTCAAAAACCTGGAAGTTTGTAATATTATCTGGAATGGATGGTAGGGATGACAGCTCCACCGTGAACTGACTTATGCCATCCATGGCTAGCGGCTCCAGCGAACTGGCTGCTTGTGCCAAGGAATTTGCCACTTGATTATTCGTTCGGCTCATGGACTGAATATTGAAAGCATCAAAGCTCTCGACTATATCCCACACTCTGTTGCGATAGCAAGTCAGTCTTTTATTGTGGCAAACATATTGCTTCTTTATTTGCTTCACGACTATTTCTGAGTCTCCAAGAGCATATAGTACTCTTGCTCCTTTTCTAAGTGCCAGGAGTAACCCATGAATCAAGGATTCATATTCTGCTACGTTGTTCGTGCATGGGAACTCCAATCTATGAGCAGCAAGATATACCTCTCCTTTCGGACTGATCAACTCGAAACCGGCTCCAGCTCCTTTCTTTGATCGGGATCCATCAAACTTTAAGATCCAGACTCGTTCTTGCTGTGAAGACGGTGGAGTTTGTAGGTCTTCATTTTCTTCTTGATATTCTTGCTCGGATTCCATTTCCTGTATCCTTACTGAAGAAAAGCCATCGATATGATTGACTTCTATATGATCAGGAAAACCTAATGTCTGTGGGATACTTCTTTGTACTTCTCTTATGGCCGTATGGCACATCTTGCAAACAAATTCTGAATGGGCCGTGTTATGCACTCGGCACCAATTTGGCAACAACAAATCTTGAATCTGAACATCTTCTTGTAATTCCATCTTCATTTGGACACTCTTCCAAACAAAATTTCTAAAGCTTTCAAACATTCTTGTATCATTGTCTTGGGAGCTCTCCCCCCTCTCAATCAACACATTTGTGGAATCAGATAGTTGGTCATTTCCCTGGATTGATTCATGTAGCATGAGAACTTCATTTGTTTTAGGCCTATAAGTGCCTAAGTCTGTCTCTAAAAATAAGATCTCGTTATGCTCCCCGTACTCAGTAATCATTAACCTAAGTCTTGGGGTGCTATCAATCCGTATCTGGTTTGGGACTCCTTTCCATGGCAACCACATATGGGAAAAGTCTGTGGCAATATACCCGTTCAGCCTTCTCGCCCAGTCTCTGCTCAAGAGCATGCCATATCCGTCAGGGATATCTACCACTGAAATATCTATGCAACTCTGTATCCTTGGGTCTGCAGCTAACTGCATGTAGATATTGTTTAATTCTCCCATAACTGGGACTTCTGTTTTATCTAACTGTGTGACCTTCTTGTTGGTTCTTGCAGGTACAAGTCCCAACCTGTGGCAGATTGCAAGTGGCATCACGTTGCTTGAAGCACCGGAATCCACTAGGCAATTGTGTAGCATTTTACCAAATATCCTGACTGACAGTAGGAATGGGGCAGGTTCGTCTTTTCCCTGGTAGAAGACTACCGGATGTTTGTCCTGTTTATTGGTATCTTGGTTCTTGTCTTTCTGATTCCTAGGAACAATGTCTTGTCTTGGCGGGGTGTGCGGTTGCTCGTTTGCCAAGACTTCTTCTTGAAAAATATCTGTGTCCATAAGGACTTCCTCTGGTGACATGTCCTTTTGACTAGAACTCCCAGACGATGCCTGGGTCATCTCTACAACACTGGAAGGCTGTTGCGGAGCATTAGACATATTGCCCGTCACTTCTGATTCGGCAATGTTAGTGTTGGCTGGAGCATTGGGCACTCCTCGGTTTGGTACATTCTGCGGAACATTTCTTGGGACAACAGCTTCGGTCAAGCTGCCCAAAAGTGTTTCCCGAACCTCAGGAACTCTCATTAGCTCAATTAAAGGCAAGTTGACCTTCATTCGCTTGAATTCCTCCAGCACGTACGAACTCAACCTCTTTAGTTCTTCCCGGGGACGGTCTCCTGTCTGAATTCGAGCTTGTACTGCTGGAAGGTTCACTTGTCTTGTTTGTTCCGTTTGGGGAACAGTAGCTTGCCTGGTCTGTTCTGTTCGTGGAGCGATGGCTTGTCTTGCTCCACTTGTCTGAGCATTTTGTTGATGGTATTCCGGCGAATCTCTGGGAAGAGACGGCACGTTGGTAGCGTTCGGATTCGGCGGGGTCTGGAAATTGTTGGGTGGCACGGATGAAGTCAAAGGCTCATTCTGACGATGATTCCTCTGGTACATCCTCAATGGATTTCCAGCCGCCTGTTGAAGTACTTCTCTGGTTCCTTCTACCAGAACACTGTTGTATAATGGAGGGAAGTTGTAACCATTTGCCGTGGATGGCTGATTATATGGGTCTTGAATTTCTGGACCGTTTTGGTATCTTGGCGCCTCCACTGGGCCGTTAGCAGATGCAGGAGGAAACCTCTGATCTTGTTGGTATCGTGGGTATTCCTGGGAAGGAAATCGAACATTTTCAATCACAAGGGCTTGATCATACTTTGGTGCAGGAACTAACTCGTATCCGGTTACTGGAGGATCTTCCGCCTCCGAGTTCCTTCTTTCACTTCTAAAAATATCAGCGGCTACCTGGAACTCCCGACAATGTAACTCAGAATGTTGGTCGGTGTTATGGAGCCTGCACCATCCTGATAGTGCTGCCTCAGCTAGGAATACCTTGTTCGTGGGACGATTGTCAGCTGGCGGATTATCCAAGGGTGATGGTACAGTACCATTGTTTGGTCCAGTATTCCAGGTCTTCTTTTGGAAGCTTGGGTTATTATTTCGTGGACCTTGATAATTCCCTTGATAATTTTGGTTATCCCTTTGATACCCTTGACCTTGATTTTGATAATTTCCCTGCGGTGCCTGGTAACTTCTCTGGAAACTCTGAATTTGGCTGTTTTGTCCCTTCAAATAGGTGACTTCAGTAGACAGCCTTTTGACTTGTTCAATCAAGTCTTTCATTTCATCTTTTTCTTCTTGACTCCGCGTCGAAGTTGACGCGTTCTGGAGATATACGGGCTGAGCTGGTGGTACTTGGGACACAGGAGCCCCAGGATGGATGACCATTTGGTTGCCCATTGAAGGAACTGGGTTCAACATAGGCGTCTGATGAGCCAGCGCCCGATTAATATCTTGGATTTGATTTTGGGATGCTGCGTTTCCCAAGTAATTGAGCGGACCAGGAGCCATACCCACTCCTAAACCGGTGCTAGCTGTGATTGCCGCAGCATATGCTCCCTTTAGATCCACTGGGAGTGGATTGGTGGACTTCACAAACATGGCCGTAAGACGATCCAAAGCTTCATAATAAATGGGTAATGCCGCTGCATTATCTAACAAGTAAGGATCTCTTAGCCTGGTGTAGGCTTTGTGGAATCTATTGTTAAATGTACTGATAGGCTCATGTTCTTGTCTCTTGATTTCCACAAATTGCCTATATAAATCAGATGGAGCAATAGGTGGCCTGAACTTCTCTAGGAAAGCAGTCTTCATCTGTTGCCAAGTGCGGATAGAGTTGGCGGGCAAGTGGATATACCAATATGAAGCCTCCTCATCGAATGTGTAGGGGAACAGCCTACAGGCAACATCTTCTTCTCGGATATCTCTATTTTGGAGAAGATCCTCGAAAAGCCTGATATGTTCGTCTGCGGTGTGGTTCAGGTCACCACTATGGAACTTGGAACAAAAATGTTCCGGATTCTTTGGTAAATCATGGTAAACAGCAAACGTCATGGGCGACGCATCAGCTGGACGCCACGCCATTGGAGCGTTTGGTTGGTTTGGTTGAGCTGGTTGCATTGGTGGAACGGGTTGCACGGGCTGTGTAGCCACTGGAATTGGTTGACCGTCCGGAAAGAGGTCGAAAGGAACTCTCTCACTTGGTGCTTCTTCACTGGACCCAACTGCGCTAGATGATGCCTCCTGCGATGCTTCAGACTTCTTCTGCCTATTCCTGTAAGGTGACAGCTCTATAAATTCTTTAAAAGAATTTGGAGTAGATCTGGTAATCCTTCGTAGTCTATCTGCTGAGAAAGAGCCGATTCGATCCAGCGTGCTCTTCAATCTTGTTGAGGTGGTGCAGGAGCTTGTGGTGCAGGGGCTGCTTGATTTGCTTGTTGGTTGACTTGTCGGATGTGCTCTCGTTCAAGGGCTTCAAATCTTTCAATAAAAATGTCTCTTTGAACGTTGAATTCAATTCGTCGTGCCCTTTCTTCTTCTCCCTCGAGAATAAAACGCATGCGAAACCAATCAGGAGCACTTCTTCTCACTTGCCACGCGAGGCTGAATAATTCGGTGATGATGTCTTCCTGTTCGTCGTGAAAACCCAGGTTAGGCTGTAACACTGGCTGAGGATCTTGATCAGGTTCAGGAACGTTGGCTGGGAGCCCCATTCTTCATCCTACTGTCAACACTTGAGGATGAACCTGTAGCAAATGATCGTTCAATCTCTTCAAACTTTTCTTTTAGGCGATCTATTTTCTGCCTTATCAGATCTTTCTTGATTGTTTCTTCGAATCTCTTTCCTTTTTCCTCTTCTCTAGCTAGGACTTGGCTTGTCTGTCTGAATTGAGCGCGATCGGCCTGTGTCTTCCAAGCTAGTGTATATAACTGATCAATAATATCCGTTGGAGGTTGATCCGGTTGTTCAACAGGTACATGAAAAGGAAACTCATGCGGTAGTACCATTCTGCATCATGCCTACTGCCTGAACTTGTGACAATCACGAAGATAAAGTCCCCCTTGAGCAATTTCTGTGTCGGAGCCCTCCTTCTAGCGCCAATTCAATGTTGATGTGTGTTTTATCATACACCAAACATTCAGAATAAAAATGTCCAAAGACACTTTATCCTCTCTTGAAAAATCACCGCGTATGCTAAGATTGCGAGAAGATCATATGGCGATTCCAAGGTTTCTTTAGTCGGGTCTCGACGTGTGGATAAGTTCAGTGGTCGTTGTGATAATGCTGGTAATAAACAAGGGGACTTACGTAGAAAGTCTGCACAAGTTAGGGACTTAGGAAATTTATCTTTGTAGGTTCTCAATTAGGACTTTCAATTGTGGATCTCAAAAAAATGGCAAAAAGAATAGGGTTCAGAGAATCTAGTCTAAGCCTAAGAAATCAAGAGACAGTAAGGACTTGGTGAAGCGAAATAAACCACATTTTGTTTCGCCTCCTGTTGGACAACATACGCAAAATGGGTGCAATCTTCAAAGGGGTTGTGAGAATGATATTCAAACCTTGGATAAGGTTGAAGTTAGGCTTCCACACTTAGGAGCTCAGGCTAACTTTACGCATCGGATGAAAATCATCCATCCGAAGAAAGTATGAGCTACACTTCACCAATGAGTCGATACGATCAATCTTTCATTCAATTAACAACTTTCAAAGCAAATTCTATCTAAGCTAACTTTAATTCTAATCTATGGTGGAAGATAATATGCAACCTCGCTTACTATTCAACAATAAGAAGTGATTCAAGGCAAATCATGCTCAAGAGCTTTTATCATTCAAAATAGTCTCAATGCGACAATATACATAACAGGTCTCCACACAAAATGAAAATGAGAGAGCACTAGTTTATATAGAGCTCCAAAAATGAAATAGACGGCCGAGATTTAAACAAGATTAACGGAGATTATTACAACCAAACCCTAATTAGGGTTTCCCAAAATAACAAGAGTTAACCATCAGAAAACTATCAGAAAAGTGGCAGTTCCAGCTATAATCTAGGAGATGCGTCCTTATCCATTCGAGTGGCATTGTGTTTGGCGAATCTGGACACTACGGCAATGACTTCGTCCATCGTGACAGGAGGTAACATGCTGATCCGGAATTCTAGTCCGTCCAACTTCTCGGCGCATCTGGCAAAGGTACCTTCCCAATCTGTCTCCTGCTTCTCAAAATCTTTCCGAATGGATGAGAGTCTTGCCACTCTCGCAAAGTCCTGCTTCGAAAATGGTCCAGCGGTCGGGAAGAAAGTTTCTTGAACTTTTTGCTTCAGTCTCTCTAACTGCATGTCGTTCTCCCGGATGACTTCACGGTCGAACACATCTGTAGTTATCATGCACATCTTCTCCTGGATTTTCCTGACCTGTTCTTCAATTCCAAGCCCATCGATCCTCGCCTTCTCCAATACTTCTTCTCTTATTGTCACTGCCCAAAACCAGTGATGAAAATCATATGCTGCCCCTGCAGCGATCACCCTTTTATCAACTAACTCCTCCCTCGGAGTGCTCTTCAAAATCCTAAGGCTCGGAATAAGCCTTTCTTGCATATCCGGGATACCATCCCATGTCTCTGCCATATCCATCAACCTAGAAAGAAACGAAGAGGTTCGTCCATAAGCAAGCGCCAACCTCTCCATGAACAAGGCAGCTTCCATGCCTTCACCTGCCATCCAGTCTTGCGCTTCCCTGGCTGTCACCATTCCATGCTCAACTTCCTGAGTCATCTCCTGTGATGAATTGAGGAGAGGAGGAACAGTTGCATTGCCTTGATCTAGCGGCTGGGTCAAATGCTGGATATATTCTTTGAGACGTTTGACCTCATTCTTATATTCCTTCTTCTTGGTCACTTCCTTTTCCAGTCTCGCTTTAATGGTCGAGACAGAATTATCCAACTCCTCTACTTCTTGACCTTTCGATGTCGGACCAAGGTCAACAGTGGTGATAGCATACTCCTGCGGAGTGATTTCGTCCATTGGTTTGTCCACTGTAGGTACTGCAATGTGCACGGAACGGTGGCCTGTCTCATTCCTCTGGATGGTGGAAAACTTTTTGGCGGGCTTCTTGGTGGCAACTTGTTCTAATCTTGCCAAGAAATCGGCAGTATCGTCCTCTTCTCCCTGTTGAGCCTCAGCAGGCACCTGAACTTTCATTCTTTCTAATAGCCAGTCTGGAATGGTTGACTGTTCAATGCCATCCTCCACTTGGACCTCGTCTTCGTTTGGAACATCCATGACTCCTCTGAGGGCGGAAATCATTCCTTCCTCTAAGTCATTATCCCGGACATCCATGTCATTGTCTGAACCTAAAATCTCTGTGCCGGCTGGTGATGCAGGCTCTTCATCATCTAGTTGGATAGGTTCATTGTTCACTTCCTGAGCTGCAAGAGGTTCGAGCATCTCAACCAAGGAGTCGTCTATATTAGCCACCAAATGGTCAACATTCCTGGACGCCGCTGACCGAGAAGGTCCTCCTTTATGCTTCTTGGAAACAGGTTCTGCACTTGGCACCATTTCTTTTCTTTTCTCTCCGATACCGGCCATGTCTTGATGGGATGCCCCAGCATTAGAAGAGTATGACTCTGATTCGCTCAACAGGTCATAGGTGAGCGTGATTCCCTTCTGTCTCAATTCCTGGGCATGACAATCAACCCACCACTGGGAATACTTAGTTACTGGCCTCATTAGGGTGGCTAGGTCTGCGTGCTCAGGCTCTGACCATTTCACCGGAGGGAGAGGTCTGCTTTCCTCAAAGCGCGGCTGGACATGATTTCCATCATCTTGAAGCTGATCAGGCACTCGGCAGAACTCGATTGTTCTCATAAAATCCAAGGACATTCTGGACCACATCTTCCGCCTGACCTCATACTCATCGGCTGCATTTGCCCAGAAATCCTCCAATTCCTGTCTGTGCTTGTACTTCCTTCCTTCCACCGTCCGAATGTTGTGATGTGGGTCATAGTTGACCCTGGACTTGTATGCCGTGAAAGGGTACCATTGGATTTCTAATCTAGCACTTTCAGCCGCTTGTGCTGATGGACAGTACTCTAGCATGTTCCCGATGAAGAATGGGAATGTGACGGACGCCTTCTTGGTCGGCCTCTGAATACTCTGATACTCTTCTAACTGTCTCAAAACCTCAAGCAATATCATCCGATCAGTCGGATAGATAGGCAATTTATAGGGATTTCCAGTAAATCCCTGGATCCTGATATATGTAAATTTAGGGAACTGGATGAACCAAGACCCATATTTGCTGATAAGACTTTTCGCTTCATGGCTCAGCCTTTGGTGCACTCCTCCTTGAAGCTTTCTGGTAATGTGCATTAGGAATGCATCATGTACCCTCCTGAAGTGAGTCTTCTCCTTCAACTGGAGCTGAGGATAGCAGTCGTAAGGCCTAAGCTCGTTCTCCCCATTGCCAATTCTGCCCTTGCAGATCAACCCTGGATATTTGTATGACCTGGCCAACAGGTATACCACATATGAACTCATGTGAAAAGACTTGGTCTTTTCAAGGTTGATCAGCTGCTCATGGAGGTTGTCACTTATCATTCGTGACCAGTTGAACATTTTAACTCCAGAGGTGACCTCGTCGATAAAATAATACATCCAACTCTCAAAGAAGGCGCCCTGCGGGTTGCCAGCTATTCTGTTCAGCATCAGCACAATATCCCCAAAATCTTCCTTGAAGTCCGTGCGGCGAGGCCTCTTGGGCAACTTCTTGATTGATGGCTTTGGCTTGTCCATCCAAACCTTGTTGACTGTTGTGGCACATAGATCTGGCTGACCATCATATAGCATTTTGGCTTCTTCTTTGGTCTTATAGACCGTTCTTGAATGCTCTGGAATGCCAAAGGTCTCCTGAATTGATACTTCGTTCAAGTGTGCCAAGATCCTTCCGTCAGGGGCGATAATCTGTCTTTTCTGGGCATCATAATGGCGAGCACATTCCACCATTAACTCAGCACAATCCATGGCCGGAGGGAATCCAGCTGCTTGGAATATCCCGTTTCTGATCATTCTTTGGGCTATTGCTGAGGGAAGTCTTTTCTGACCGTATACTCTCTCTTTGAATTCGTCAAAGTCAACGTGCCCAAGGTCAGTATCCACGACATTCTTCCACTTTGAGATGACTTTAGTCTCCTTCTGAGCACCCTTGTTGGCGAACTTCATTTTCAGCTTCCTGGATAATCCGCCTTCCGTGTCCGTCAACCTGCAGTCATAAAATTAACATTAATATAAAGACCTTTTAAAATAATTTAAACCTCGTGCCTTGGATTCGAAAAATTGACTTTCAGCTGTTCAAACAATTAATTTGCTGCGAAAAAGCAAGCTGAAAGTGACTTGAATGAATTTGAAAATCTTGCCAGAACTTCGTCAAGATGAAAGGGCATAAAAAGATAGCAAATTTAACTGACCAATCACCAAACCTCAGAGAAGGATCGTCAAATGCAAATCAGATTTAAGAAATCTGATTTTTTTGAAAAGTGCGCCCCTCTTCAAGAAGAATTCAGCTTTGAATAAATATCCTTTTCTTTTCCCGCGAAAAATTCCTCAGCATAACACTGCTTTTCTCTGTGAGAAAATTCGACTTTGCTAATGGACGAATTAATTGCCTGACGATTTCGAGAAAGATTAAATTTCTCTTCAGCTGTGTGTGAAAAATGAGTTGCTGAAACTCATTATAATGCTGAGAGGTTGAATTCGATTTAGTAACTGCCATCTTTCTTCTTGATCCTCGATTTGTTTTCATTTTCCAAACAGGCAACTTTCCTTTTATTTTCCGACAAGGCTCAGTCTCGAACTTATCCGAGCAAATCTCCAAAATTTGATTTTTTTATTTAATGTTTATCTCTGATTTTTCGAATTTTTTAAATAAACATTAAATAATTTAATTAAATTCATGGTGAATTTAATTTTCTTCTTGCCGGATTTCATCTCCGCCTGGCGTGCTTTACTTTCGTCCGATTCGTGTCTGGCAATTTTGATTTTGTCCAAGGAATTTTTAAATTCCAAATAGTTGAGAATTAATTATTAAAATATTAAAATATTTTAATTAATTCTAACCCGTTCGTCTTGGACCCATGGCTATTTCCATTTTTCTTCCGTTTTTCTTGGCTGAGAGTGTATTTTCCGATTTCGTCCTTAATTTCGTCTAGCCAAACCAAATCTTAAGCCATTCCGTCGAGAATTTCACTGCCAGATCCTCATTTTTCTTTGCCGAGGCGAGATTTTAAGCTCATTTTTCTCTGTCCAAGTCAAATATTTCCTTGCTCGGTCGAATTTTTCTAGGCAATATCCTTGTCCGAATGTCTTTGCCGGTTGAATTTTCCTGACGTCTGACATATTCTTCATCCCTTTGGTCAAGGACGATCCTTCCTTTCCCTTTACCTCGTGCATTTTTCTATGGTCAAAGTTGACAATTTCTTCGCATTTTCCATACTTAGGCAAATTTTGCCTTTCATTTCCCTCATCGTATTAGGCATATTCCGTTTCATTCCTTGCCATATCCTGACGTTCTTTAGCACATGTCCTTTCAAGCTTAGCATTTGTCATCTCAAAAATGTCTGGATGTCTAGCCAACGTCTTCATTTTCCATCCATTAGCCTCTATACTTAGAGCTTTTCTTTGGATTTGGCCTTGACACTTAGCCAAAAATCATCATCTTATCATCTTGGGCGGAATTCATTGGCATCTTGGACGGTCATCATGGATTCCTTTAGCAACTTGCTAACTCCTTCCAAGTGCATGGTGGACATCTCTCCTCTTTGGATATGCATCTTGGACGTAGATCATGGATGTCTTAGTACTTATTCCCATCGTTTTATCCTTTGGAAATGATATAATGTTTGGCCAAAAATTATCCTTCCACCTTTTTAGGCTTTCATATTTAGCATATTTCGAAATTTTCCCTTGGTAGGCATCAACACTTAGTAAAATTTCAATTTTTTCTTACTTCATAAGTCTAGGCGGACTTTACTTGACTTTCAGCCAAGTCCCACCCTTTAAGGGCGGACTTCTCAAGCATTTTGGACGAGTTTCATGCACATGGGCGGCCTTTGAAGGTCTTTGGGATGTCTCCCTTTGAAGATGGCGGACTTCTAGCCTTCTTTGGACGTGCCTTTTGGTGCTAGGCGGACTTTAGAAGCACTTTGGACATCCCTTCTTTCATAGCGAATTTTCCAGACTTGCACAGATTTCTCACAAACTTCACCATTTTTGAGTTGATTTTTATGATTTCATCTTCGAATCTGATTGATCTTGACTGGTTTTTGACTGGTTTTTCCAGATTTTCGAACGTTTTCAGTCTGATTTTCATGCTTTTTACTTGTTTTTTCCAGATTTTTCAAAAATTTTCAATTTTTTCAATTCGATTTTCTGAGAGTTCTATTGAGTTTTTCGAACTTCTGAGTGCGTTTTCAGAACTCGGGACCCTTCCAAAAATAGAAACTTTCCAAAAATAGAAACTTTCTAAAAATAGAAAAAGCAACCCTAAAAAATAGGGAACCTTGTTTGGTCCAAAAATGCCAAAAATGAAAAATCGAAAAAGCAACTTCTCCTAAAAAATAGGAAGTGTCAGAATTGGCCGAATTTACAGTTGATCTTCGTCTCTTGGGCCTTCTGAGCGCTTCCATGACATCTACGCATTGATTCAAGCATGAATTACTGACTCGGCTCGGGTGACTCTCGGCAAACTGACCTGAAACTCTTGGCAAAGTGATCTCATGTAACCATTGCAAGGAGACAGAACCCTAAAAACTAGCAAGCAACTGGGGGTCCCCATCAGCGATGGGGCGATGTGTGAAAAGGTCACAAAGATGCATGGCAGAACGTTTGAAAGAAAAGATAATTGAAGCAGATAAGATGGTGGATGTAGTGTGTGGACCTGATGCTTATAGAGACTTACCTCGCTTGCTAGAAGCTGTAGATTATGGTCAAAAAGGAGTTAATACACTTTTGTCCCTTGAGGAAACATATGCAGATATTTCACCTGTAAGAATTGCTAGCAATTCAGTTACAGCATTTGTATCGATAATGCGTGGCTGCAATAATATGTGCTCATATTGTATTGTCCCTTTCACACGAGGTAGGGAGAGGTCCCGGCCGGTAGAATCCATTGTGAGGGAGGTTGGAGAGCTTTGGGAGCATGGTGTGAAAGAAGTAATGCTTCTAGGCCAGAATGTGAACAGTTATAATGATATATCTATCCTCAGCGGGAAGAATGAGGTATCAACAGAAAACAGTTGGAACTTTAGCGAAGGCTTTTCCAGTATGTGCAAGGTGAAGGATACTGGATTGCGCTTTTCAAATCTATTAAATCGTTTGTCTATTGAATTTCCTGAAATGCGGTTCAGGTTCACATCTCCCCACCCAAAGGATTTTCCTGATGACCTCTTGTACCTGATGAGAGATCGACATAACATCTGTAAAAGTATTCATCTACCAGCACAGAGTGGAAACACAAACGTTCTTGAAAGAATGCGTCGGGGTTATACACGAGAAGCTTATTTGGAACTTGTGGAAAGAATACGGAGTATTATTCCTGATGTTGGCTTAAGTAGTGACTTTATTTGTGGTGAGCAACTTAAACAACTCTTAGATTTTATCATTTTGAGCAATAAGCAAGTCTGCTTGAAATCATCTGAGAAATTTGAGCATTGCATGTTTTGGATGCATTTGAAGTTTTGAAAACTTCTTTTATATACATTTGAATAATTGCAAAGTTTGAGTAAACAACTAGGTTTAAACTCCTCCTTGCAGAATTTGCTTTTTTTTTAATATTATGGATCCTTTCCCCATTTCTCTCATCCTTGTATTATATATATTTTGATTATATGTCTTGCACATTAAGATGCCTGTATTTCCAACCTAGAATGGTATTCTTTGTTCTCTTTTTTAACTAGTCATCCTACCTATTTATTTAAGCCTGATTTAATTTAATGCCAATTCAGAGTAACATGGATTTCAAAATGGGTGCTTCTGCATATATATATATATATATACTACTGAAAATTGTAGACATTTGAATAATTGCAAAGTTGGTGTAATCAATTAGGGTTAAACATCCTTCGTGCAGAATTGGCCTTTTAAATTCAATATAATGGATCCTTTACCCAGTAATACTTACAATTGCTGTCTCTCCCATGATCATATATTGTATATTTGCATTGTACATTAAGATTCCTGTATTTCCAGCCTGCAATGGTATCCTTTGTCATCTGGTTATTGAAGCCTGGTGTAATAGAATTCCAATTCAGAGCAGCATGGGTCTAAAAAGCGGACCTCCTGAATATTTAGTATGTTGATACACTTATTTCTGTACATTATCATTTGCATTTCTATGGCTGAACATACCCCTTGGAACAGGGAACATTGACACGGGGTATAGATGATTGCAACACCCAAAAAGTTCAAATAATGGAAAGTTCTTATTTATTATAGTCAGAGAGATGTACAAAAATAATTAACTTGAACAATGAAAACAAATAAATGAAAATTTGCATGTTGGGGACTCAAATCTGTAGTAGAAAATTTTGCTTGAGTCACTTTCCACTCTGTGTGTGATAGCCATATTTGACCCATTGTTTATAATCAATTTGAGGCATCCTAAATGGGTCCCATATGTTCAAAAGATGTCCTTTTCTGCTATGTTGTTTCTCCCCCTTATACTTCAATGAATCAACTAAATTGTCAAAATCCAAAGTTGGCTAAGTATAAGTGCTAGTCTTGTGTTTTTTGTAAATTTGGTAAATAGTGAGATAGATTTTATTAAAGAAGAGTCTTGCTCTTATAGACTTTACAAACCCTAGAAATTAGGGAGAAGATTTAGTTAACTGAAAGAGTTAACTAAACGTAACTGAAAACAAACTAAAACTAAACTGCAAGAGTTAACTAAACGTTAACTAAAGCAAACTAAAGCTTAGTCTAAGTTAACTTTAACTTATGACTAACTAAAGACTAAATAAAGCTAAGATGACCATTAATATTACATTTAATATTTAATACCCTCCCTTAATGGTCATCGTACAAACAAAAAACTAAGTCTACCCATATTGTGATGGTCATCAAAATGCAAAGTGTGCAGACTCCTTTTGCTCAGTCTGCTCTGCTACGTGAGCACTTTGCTGAGATGCTTCCTCGTTGGACTTCTTATTAGCCAACCGCTTTTTGCAATACCTCTATATATGACCAATTTTCCCACAATAATGGCAAGTAAAAGACTTCTTGGAGCCCTCCTCCGAATCGCCTCGTCCTTTATGCTGGGTGGACTTGCCTTTGCCAACATCCTTGGCAATAAATGCTTGTTCAATAGTAGGAGACTCACTGTTGCTCCCAAACTGCTTCTTCCACCTATCTTGTTGCAAAAGCTTGTTGCACATCTCATCAAACTTCAAGTCAACATTGGTGGATGTAATGTTGAGCGTTTCGATGAAGTGCTTGTAGGAACGTGGCAAACTTTTCAAAGTGATTACCACCATATCCTCCTCTTCTATCTTATGACCAATGGCCTCCAATTGATCGCAAATATTTTTTACTTTCATCAGGTTCTCCTGCAAAGACACTTGGTCATCCATCATAATAGAAAAGAGTATATTCTTCAGAAAGAAAGCCCTTCCCTTGTCTGAGGTCTCATGAAAATCTTTCAAATGCTTCCAGATCTCCACAACAGATTTACCAGATGGTATTTCTGGTAACATCTCATCAGCGATATATAATTTGAGAAGCATGACTGCCTCCCTATTACTTCCATCATACTTTTCCTGATCCTTCCTAGTAGTAGTGGGACAAACTTCTATACCAAGAATAAGCGCATCCAGACATCGATACTCGAAGATGGTAAGCATCCTCTGCTTTCACGTGTTGTAATTCTTTCCATTGAACCTCTGCGAACTTTCCAACATAATATTGGACAAAGACACCATCCCTCCCGTTTTCCAAAGCACGAAAAATGAGGTAACTTCTGTGATCAGCTAGCAAAACACTAGACAATTAGCTGGCACAACTTTGATTTTCAAAAATCAAAACGCTATAAATTTAAAAAAAAAAATTCAAAAACTCTATACAAAATTTTTATTTTTCCTAGAATTTCTATCAAAACTGGCTCCAAAAAAAACTTTTTCTTCAAACTGCCATGAAATATCAGAAAATCACCTCAGAAAAATTGGCACAAAATTCAAGACACGGATTTCGATGTACCCAGAAAAAAAGAGGCAACCTAGAAAATATCTCAAAATACCCACAAAGAATTTGTAATTGGAATAAAAATCCGGTTGGAAAGAGGGTAAAGAACCCTGGCCGACTTTGCAGAAACCCTAGCCATTGCAAACAAGAAATACATCTGGAAATTGCACCCAAATAACAATACTTCTAAAAACCCAGAATAACAACAGGTTGACCATAAAAGAGAGTTGCAAAGAAAAACAGCAGTTGTGGGCGGAAGAAATACAAAGCTGTCTCCACGAAATTACAAAACCCTCAGCCAAAAAGATCCTGCTGTCAAAGTTGTGCGAGTTGCCACAGACGTGCGGAATAGAGAAGACTCGACGCGCAGTGTACATAAAGACAAACGTGCCAAGTGCGGGAGGTTTGCAAACAGAGATGCGAGCTTTCTAAAAGATAGCGATTTGCTCAAAAAACACGACACGGGAGTTGCAGAAAAAAAACGCGAGTAAAAAACCCACAAAATTCGTCGAAAAACTCAGAAAAATCAGACGCTGAAAATCTTCTGCCATTCCTAAAAAAAATAACCTTCGAAAATCGCCGTGCCTGAAACCCTCAAACTTGCTTTGAAACCCTCGATTTTCTAAAACAGGGGTTTAAAATTTTTTTTAGAAACCCTAGAAATCAATCAGAAAAGCCCCACAAATTTTTTATTTAAAAAAAAACTTGAATTTTTTTTCCAAAATTTAGATCTCACTAACCTGCTATGATGTCATGTAAATTTGGTAAATAATGAGATAAATTTTATTAAAAAAGAGTCTTGCTCTTATAGACTTTACAAACCCTACAAATTAGGGAGAAGATTTAGTTAACTGAAAGAGTTAACGTAACTGAAAGCAAACTAAAACTAAACTAAAAGAGTTAACTAAACGTTAACTAAAGCAAACTAATGACTAAATAAAGCTAAGATGACCATTAATATTACATTTAATATTTAATATTTTCTTGTGTTGGCAGGGTTTCAAGATAGGTTGTTTTGCCATACCAGGTATTGGAGTATAGTGAGGTCCTATACATCTCGTGGAGAATTGTTATAATCCATGTGCGATGTTTGTTGGGTGTTGGGGTTTCAGGTTCTTCCTTTGGTTCTTGTTCCCTTGTTTCCTCGCTTCCCAACCCTAATCTTTAGTTCTCAAATTTTTCTTAGTGTTTGGTTTTTTGGATTTTCAGAGCATTCCTTACTCTCATCCCAAGTCCGATACATGTGGGGATGCTCGATGTGAGGGATTTTCGACGGAGGTGCCTCGACGAAATGTGCATTTTGTGATTTACATATTGAGGCACTGGGGTGGTAAGTCATTACCTCCCCTCATGATGTATATATGGAAGAACGTGTCCTTTTAGGATATCAGGATATTGTTTATCTCCGTCCCCATGGTGGGCAAGTCAAGAGAGGCCCAATGGTCCAACAATGGAAGGGCATTTACTATTTTTCGGAGGTTCGGGTTGTGCTAGAACTGCCCTAGGTTCCCCAAAATGGTTTGACTTTCGTTGGGTTTCATCAACGAGCAAAGACAAAGGGAACATGCAATGCTGTTAGAGCTTTGTGGTGGTTCAAAAACTACATTGGTTTCTCGACAAGGTTCCAAACACTAAAACAAATCTATATGAAGAGAGTTCCAATAGGGCGGGAAAGCTTTGACAACTTGGAAATTGCTAAGCTGAGTGCTTGGTAGGTTCTGAAAATTGGTGATGTGGTTGACATGGAGACACAAGGAGATTTTGAAGTCATCAGAGCATTCTAAGGAATTGGGAACTAAGAACCTCCACCAAGGTTCCGAATTCCCAATATACATTTGACAAGTGATAAAAGGTAGCTGGTTTTAGTGGATGTTTGCGGTGGTTCCCAAACTACCTTTAGGGCCCGACATGGTTTCAATTCTCGTCCATAGTGTTGACAACTATTTAGAGGTTGATATCTAAGGAAAGGGGTTGGTGATATGCCCAATGTGTGATGGAAAAATAGATACCAAAGGAAACCCATTATTATTGAAAAGCATTTTAAATGGGTTTTGATCACCAAATGTAATGCAAGAGAGCTCTCCCAACTACTTGCATTTACTCCATCTGCTCTCCATTACTCCTCCTAGCTCCAACAATTTCTTTTCAATCTAAGGCACTCGTTTTAGGCAAGAATGGTTTTGTGTTGTTGATTTGATGGTGCTACAGTGCATAGTTTAGGGTTGGACACCCAACAATGGTTAGGAGGATTTTGGTTCATTTTGCAGAAGAGGTTGGTTTTTCAATGTGGTCTGGAGACAATTGAGGGTTGCTAGTGTGGTGAAGCGTTCAAAAATGCCAATACAATTCGCTTAGTTGGGTACATGCCTGTGGAATCAAAGAAGATTAATATTGCAGGTGATTTATGTAGCAAAATGTCTCCATGACACAACTAGGATTTTCCTTTGGAAAATTTTCTATTACGAATGTAATGTTGAGTTAGACAAATGTAATAGCATTCAGAAAACATCAGAAGCTTTGTGGTGATCTTTCTCTATGCTATGAATTTCATAATCCTTGGTGTAAATAAAATGCATAGCTCATAATTCTTTTAATTTCAATTTGTATTCCAATTAGTGAATTACGACTTCGTTGCCCAATTAGATAGGCACTAGTCTTGGATCCAGTTGATCAATTTGACACCATCGTAACAAATCAAAACATTAACAGTAGTTGTGTGCATGCAAATTTTGAGCTTGCAAGAACAAGCTAAAATTATATTAACCTATTCTACCAAAAATACAAGCAACACTCATATTAAGCATAAGAGTTGATTAAACATTGATAAAAGCATGAAAGCTCTTACCAAAACCAACCCTTGTTGCACCAAGGAGAGGTGGTTGTGCTTGTGGATGGTTAGATTTGAGTGCTCGTGCCAACTACATAAAGTTGCATGAGAGTTCATTGTTGAAATGTTTAGGAGTGGTCTCCAATTTATAAATTTTTGGAGGGATCAATGGTTTGATGAGGTTAAAAAATGATGTAATATTCCCCCTTAATTTTTTTTGAATTTTATCACAATTAAACCAGCACAAAACCACTGATTAGCGTTAGCTCCAAATATAAACCAGCTTGTAAAATAACCTTCACCAAGATCCCAATGTGGGCGAGGTGATAGCATATGGTGCTAGGGATCATTAGCAACTGGAAAGAAGATACAAAGCTACTGCAGGTAGTTGGCCGACCATGAATAAAGTAAATACAATGTAGGCAGATAACCGACCATGAATTCCACTCTACCACTTATTTAGTGGGGGGAATATATTCCGCTCTGCCACTTGTTTAGTGGGGGGAAATAAACAAGAATGAAAGTAGAATTATTTAACTAAACCACTTCTTCAGTGGGAGTGTATACAAACATATAATTTGCAGCAATAATTAAAACAGCTGTTAGTACTACTAACTAGCTTTACAAGTAATGAGTTTTAGCTACAATCATCAGGAGATATTCAACAATAGCAACAAGGAGTTAGAGTATAAACATCTAATTGATACAATATGAGAATGATGTAGAAATTGAGCTCAAAACAGCAGTATACTTGAAAGTACTAAGTCTGATAAAAAACATTATTAACAGAAAATCAGACCAGCAACATTAAAACTCACTGAAATGGACGTATCTTCTCCGATACAGCTTAGAATGCCCTCAAACTACAGTCAAACAACAACTAAGAGCAAGACGTCCAACTTCATAACAAAAAAATCGTGCCCGAACAATAGTATTATTTCATGGCACACATTCCAAGGCAGCAACAAGAGGGGCGACCCTTCCAAGGAGGTTGAGCTCTTGCCAAAAATCCCACAGTTCAAAATAAAATCTGAAACTTCTCCAATCTAGGCTCCCTTCACAGTCAGACAATATGAGCAAATACCCAAAATGAAATTAAAATCAGAGATGAAGCTATCAGTAGAAGTTTGCTTCATTCATTGACATCAGTAGTACAAACATATTATAAATATTAAATATAAACCAACAATCTGCCTATAATTAAAATCAGAAATTGAGCACTATCCACACTCTTGAGTGAAGCATGGTCTTTAGTAAACTTTCTATGAAGCCATAGTTTTAGGCCTGAAGAAAGGTGTGTTTGCTAAGCTTCCCCTTAGCCAGGTTCTGGATTCAGTCCAGTAGCATAACTTTACAATAATCTTCAAGCATGAGAAACACTCAACAAGGCCTCGATAAATAATCTTCAATTGAGGAGATGAATCAATTGTAACTCCAAGAAGATGAACCATTCAACTTCCACAAGGGATGCCACCTTTTTTTTTTAATTTTGCAAATGAAATATTAGTCATCTTTTTCATTTCTCACTCTAGGCGTCCAAAGTAAAATGCCATTTTAATGTAACTTTAGAAAATAATGAACTTCTCCACTTAGGCGTCCAAAGCAAGGTAATTAATATAACTTTTAAAATATTAAACTTCATCACAAGTCCCCTTTTTAAAACAGCTTGAAGTTGATCACCTAAGCATCGGGGTCCAAAAGGCATCATTGAAAATTGACTAAGTATTGAATACTTAGCTCCAAGAAAAATGAAGCCAACACCCAAACTGACCAACCTCATATAAATAGTAAGTGTTCCCAAACGCCTTTTGAGCACAAATCGGGCAGCCATCATGACTTACTATAAATAATAAGTGCTTGGAAAGGTTGTCAGATTCAAATGCATGTCACACCACCCTGAAGATCTCTAAAAACCCAAAAAAACCCAGAAACCTATCCTACATGCAAGTTATCGACCAGAAATTGCATGTCATTTTCTTAACATGCATGTCACCACATCCTGAAGCTCTCCAAAAACCTAGAAAGCTCTCCAAAAACCTAGAAAGCTCCACCAGACATGCATCAAAAACTCACACATGCAAACCTTCAAAATTGCATTTGAAAGCAAAAACCCTAATTTCCATTCTTGCTTAGCCTACGAGTTTCTGGAAATAGGCTAAAACCAAATGAAGAGCGTAGGGCTAAATTGGGGACATTACAGTTGTAAGAACCTTTACAGGTTCTAACTGAAATCTTTTTCTTTCTATTTGCTGGTCTGAAAGTTTCAGACTTGTCTTTAACTTATGCCTTCAACAAGGACTTATTATATCATGTAGATTGAAAGCATAAATGACAGAAAATGAGCTTGAATATAGATGTTATGCAAACAACAAGATGAACATAAACAAGAAGAACATACCCAACAAGATAGCTTATCCTCTTTTATTTGACTAGAAGCTAGTTACAATAGTAAATACTGAATATTACATTTTGTTAGGTCTGATTTTAAGTTCTAGACCTTCAATGATACCCAGTCTGTGCCCAAAGCACTAGATAAAACCCTAGCTGCTAGGAAGGAGAATGAGGTAAGTGTGTGGAATGATAAACCTAGCTGAAAATGACTGAAAATACGCTGTTGCAGCCTACTGGAGGTTGTAGTCGCCCAAAATCTCCACATATATGGTGATGAAGTCAACTTGAAGTCTGCTGTAATAAAAATTTGAATATGTTTGAAGGTAGAAATTGCCCAAAATGCCCTTCTATGTCAAACAATCTTCTTGAAATCTCTTCTTCCACAAATCAAAGTCTCAAACTATAATTGGAGTTGTGCTGAAGCAATCTGGTTAAGCTCAGTGATGATTTCTGTTTGAAATCACCTCACAAGGTGGAATGGGAGCAACACCAAACCATAGAATTCAAGGGAGCAGCACCTTGAATGGATTGAAACCACTTTCAGTCAAGAGATCTCTCTCAGCAAACAAGTTAGAATCACCAAAATAACATGTTTTTCTTATTCCCCAAGCCTCCTTTAAATAAGACCTTAAGGAAAGGCCACCCTAGGGTTGAATCAAATATTTTAATTAAAATATTTACCTTGCTTCAAGGCTAAGGCACTAGCCCAGGTCATCCCCCAAGAAGATCAAATTTGCTCCTTTAAAATATTCACTTTCTTCTAGGCTAAGTTTCCCCCAAGGCTTTCTAGAAAAATCTGATTTTTTTGTCTTTTTGCCTTTTTGGAGATTATAAAATGTATCTTGGAAGCTTCCTACAGCCACCCCAAGGAAGAGATCAGACTTGGTCTTAAAATATTAATTTATGGTAGCTTCTCCCTTAAGTCACCTAAACCACCATAGGAAGGGGAAGCTTCTAGAATCTGATCAGATTGGATGAGGTCGACTCACCTCCTTGCTTGCTTGTCCTCCTTGTTTGCTTGGTGTGGCAAATATACCTCTTTTCCTGCTTTGACTCAACATAGACCTTCTTGCTTGCTTTGACTAGCAAGTAGACCTCCTTGCTTGCTTTCACCTCCTTGTGTGCTTTGACCAACAAGTGGGAAGAAGATTAGCATTATGCTTTGCTTGGCTTAAGGTTAACACCCTCTTAATTCTCATATACTACCAAAATTTGTTCCCTATTGCCAAAATTCATCCCCTTTTTATGCCTTCTAACCCACGAGAATGCTGGATGGGCTAGAATCGAGCCCCCATAATGTCACACCGAGAGTGGGGACATTACAATAGTCCGCCCTTCCCAAAATTGCTTGTCCTCAAGTAATGCCACCACACTCCAAGAAAACAACTTGATCCTTACTATACCAAGTAGGATCCTAGGATCCCAAGTCCACCGCTGTGAAGACCCACCATGCTGACGCTGCACCACACTGATCACATAGACATATCCAATATTCCAAGACTGCATTGTCCTCCTTCCAATAGGTGTCTCAAAATTGACAGTCTTGAAAGAACTGAAATCATAATCCTGCAGCATCCCATGTCTTGAAAACTTTGAGGAGACAAAATCTGCAATACCAAAAACTAACACATTCTCGAGCAATAGGAAAGATAGTCTTCTCAACTCTAAAACATGCTCCTCATCATAACTCCTCATAGCATCAAACAGAGTCACAATAGCATATGTGACTCTTCCAACACTTATTGCAACGAGAAGAGCAACTCCTTGTAATAGTTTCTCCATCACATCCTCAAATTTCCATGAAGATGTATAATGCCTTCTTTGAAACAAACGGATATAACTGAGAAGACTCCAAAAAAAACTTACAAATTTCACCTCAAGAGTCTCCAACTGGTGAACCAAATCAGTTACAAACTCGCTGCCCCAAACCTCAGTATAGGAGAAAATGCAGAGAAGGCCATTGATTAATGTTGGAGAACACCCCATACACGAATTTTGGCTGTACTGAATCATTCCCTTTCTCATTTGAGGCCCAAAATCAGTCCTAATAGTAGACTGGAAGGTCTGAAAATGAATACACCAACTACCTATCAAGTCTGATTTAATCATATTGAGATCTGATTTATGGAAAATCAGCATTCCAGAATGTAAGCAGCAACTGTTACATGAAAAATCTTCAATAAAATAGGCATAACTGCTCATGAACAAGGCTAGTGGCACCCTTATCAAAGGTCCCATTGCCACAATAAAATAACTTTTGATCACATTTCCCATCCAAATCATCATTTTATGATCAGAAATTACCCACCAATTGCTGATAAAGAAGGTAGCAACACTTCTGGTGCTGAAATTTTGGCACTTATCATTCTAATATACCTTCCTAACAATGAATTTAGGATCCCAAAATAAAATGTTTAACTGAAAACAATCTCCAACACTCTGGTGAATGATCATAATACCATGTGTTGATTCCACCTTTTTAATTTTTTCATTATTCTCTATTTGTTGAATAATGCCAGGATCCCAAATCATCAGCATTGAAGATCCATTTCTCAAATGGAGAACAACTCTAACTTGAATTCTCTGATTTGTCTTAAGTTTTTGGGATCAGTAATGCGAAACTTAATTCAAAAATCGCATACAATAACACAGCAGATACCTTGGGAAAACCCTCCTCTTGAGGGAGAAAAACCTAGCAACAAAGATCTCTCTTATATATATAAATAGAGGCAACAATCCTCTTTACAATGAGGCCAATAACAAGGCCAACCTTCAGCACCTACACAAGATGCAATGGCAGATGATAATCTGCACCTTCCAATATCTAACTCTGCCCTTGAAACAATTCGCAATCTGCTCTTAATGCAATTCGCACTTGACTGAATTCGTAATCTGCACTATAAGGAATTCGCACTCTCAATAGAAGAATATAATATCGAACTTGCTTGATGATTTACAATGAGAGAGTGATCTCTTATATATACAATATGAAGGGACGCCACCCATATCTTGATACAAGTCGGCCAAATATAAAATATATCTTCTTTAATACCGCTACGCAATGAAGGAGGTCAGCCAAAATACAATAATAAATATTAAATATAAATCATAAGGAAGGTCGGCCTCAAGTGAAATTATAATGTTGCCAAGAGAAGCGCCCATCATAAATAAATGACTCATATAAATAAATAGCCGATAGGCTACATTTATTATGTCTTCACTCGTGGCTGGAAGGATGAACCCAAAGCTGCTCAATAACATTAACACTCCCTCTCAAATTTAGGAGAACCTCCACCGCCTTCAAGACAAATTATCTCAACATGATGCTCATCACATTGGCTACAACCAGATGTGAAAAGAAGAATATCACCTCAACGTGATATTAGATATCGCCTCAATACGATATCAACCATAATGGCAACAACCACACTATGGTGTGTACAAGTGTTCATCACTTGCGTGATGTTGTCACCTCAACATGACATTCACAAGTACAAAATGTGTCATAGAGTCTCACACATGACATCCACCATGACTCAGGCTTAGAGGGTGGAAACAAGGGCTTACACCTCAAATTCCTCCGCCTCGCAGGGAAATGGCCAATAAGGGACTTGTACCCCAAATTCTTCCGGGCCTGTAGAAATGGCTATCATGACTTGCACCTCAAATTCTTCCGTCTCAGAAGAAAATGTATTAACAAGAACTTGCACCTCAAATTCTTCCGTCTCAGAAGAAAATGTATTAACAAGGCTTCACTGATACTGAGACTCTTACTAAGTCAAGGCTGGATTCTCCACCATACCAAGCTTATCTCGGAAGTACTCAAACTTTATCCTGGCGAGAGGCTTGGTGAGAATATCTGCCGTCTGCTCATCAGTGCTAATGTACCTCAATTGTACAGCCTTCCTTAGTACCATATCTCTGATATAGTGGTACTTGATCAAATGCTTGGTTTTGTCAAGGAACATGGATTGATGAAGTCACACAACCTCGATTATCACAATGACGATAGTAGGCCCCACCGATTGTCCCAATAACTTACAGAGCTAAGCCAACCGCTTTCGAGGCTGCTACACAAGTCGCAATGCACTGGCCCCACTGCATCAATGCTGTATGACCTGCCCCATCGCATCAGAAATCATAAAGGTAACCCAAAATCGGGTTAACAACCGAGGTGCTCTTCCGATCTCAGACAACCGAATCAAAAATTAGTGGAACCATGTAACTCAAGTCTCAGACTGGCATAATTTCAACCCATATCCAATCGTGCTGGGCTACAAGTATCTCAGATATGTTTAGTCGCAACAAGATGTATCCGTCTCCTGATCACACATAAACTGCTTATGCACTGATCGACAGTAAATATCAGGTCTAGTGTTAACTGACAGATCAAGGGATCCAATCACCGTCTTCAGACAATGTAGATCCACCAACCGAACTAGCTGCAACCCTTCAATTTAGCGAGGTTGGTCTATAGGTAGACATGGACGGTAACCATCATGCCAATCTCAAGTATATCAATGGAGTACTTCCTCGACTTAGAATCATTCCATCCTGCTCTCGCCTGTGACTTGAAGTAGAGATTTGAATCAGCATCATTCTTCAAGAAACCCAAACTTGACAGGTAACGATCAATCCTTTCGTACCATGCACGAGGAGCCTGCTTAGGACCATTCAATGCCTTCTTCAGTTTGCAAACATGAGACTCCTCCCATGTACCTCGAAATAGTGAGCAACAGGAGCAAATGTTTCTTCATAATCAACTCCCTCTTTCTGTGAAAACCCATGAGCTATGAATCTTGCCTTGTACTTCTCAATGCTCTCATCTGCATCTTTAAGTACTTGCATCAATCTTCTGACCTCATCGTCTAAGATTGCTTGCAATGCTTGGCCTTAGAGAAATGAATTCCAGCATATACTTTTGTAGAGATATAGGGCTGTCCTCTTAGAACACTCTATTCCTGCAACACTGCAACCTTCACTTCTTCTCAGTGAGTCACTGAACTCCCTCTTGATCCCTGCTTCAGAGATTGCAAAGAAGACTTCTGGAAGTGAACTCCCTTTAGCCACCAACTCAGTCTCATGGCTGCAAGTTGTGACTGCACGCTTGATCATTTCTTTGGTCGGCACGACTTCCTTACAAGATGCCTCAAACTTTTCATCACTAAGCAATCTCTCATCACTTTCTTGCTCCTGGAGCTATCCTGAAAGCAATAGAGAGAGATTACAACAATTTACAACTATCCAAAGAAATATCAAGGCTAGAATCATACAAGGTTTACTATTCCAAGTTATAGCAAGAATACAAAATAATTTATGAACAATATTAAATCATGAATAAATAAATAAATCAACCTGAAAGAGAAATATATCAAAAGATCAAACTGAAGGGATAAAGAACTTATCTTTATTGAATTTTGATATAACTCTTTCTTCCGTCTTTTGCTCCTCTCGAGAGTGCTAAGCTCAGCACAATCAAAAGACAATTTGAACAACTACAGATTTCTTGAATGCATTATGCAGTTAGCATGTAGAACCAACTCTCTCCAAGAGTTCAAGTCTCTATCCTAGTGCATGCATTAGAGAATGGTATCGATGTGACCAACTAATCACCATCGAAATTTCAATTCTCCTTTTATTTCAGAAATCTTCATGAAATAAATTGCAATAAATGAAATCTTCAAAGGATCTTATGCTAGGAACACAATCCAAGAGAAACCACTATCTCTCTTTACAAATTACAAGATCCAACTAAATGATATAACTCAGCAAACAAAGAATACTTATCTCTAAATATTCTAATGGATGCAGTTAATGATCACAGTAAGATACACTGCTCTTGTGCTCAGATTTTTCCACAACCTTCATGGTTTGAACACAGGCCCCTGGCAAGGTTAATTTGAACATGGCCTATGACCGTTTACGGTGCACTTCATTTCCAGCTGCAATCCACCAGATTATG
The DNA here is from genome assembly GCA_007258455.2 of Sequoia sempervirens. Lineage (NCBI taxonomy): Eukaryota > Viridiplantae > Streptophyta > Pinopsida > Cupressales > Cupressaceae > Sequoia > Sequoia sempervirens. The sequence goes on along the minus strand of VDFB02165711.1, from coordinate 4,715 downwards.
CAACATGCTTACTAGCATCACCCAGAGTGTTAGAGATAAATAAGGTCATCACTTATAACCTTTATCAGATCTACACAGGCTTAGCAGACTGAGTTTCACACAAAAATAAAATAAAAATATAAACAACAACAAAGAAGGAAAATACTTATCTCTTGATTGATTTGGTTGCAGCCATTTTGCAACTTGACCTCATCCTCTATAACAGTCCCGATATCAAGTTATTATATCAACAGGATATAAAGAGGCCAATAAGGACAGTGTCAGGAATAGAGCCAATATTATTAGAAATCTCCCGCAATGACATAAAGAAATGTCATCAATACACCTCCTCTAAACCCTATCAAAGAGAAGCTTTGCTATAGATGATCGCAGACTCTTAGCATGGCACTTCACAATATATATGCGCAATAAACACATGCTCGACACGGTATGAGCCAAGTCCTTGACTATGGCGAATGTGAGTTGATTTTGTAGGCCCAAGTTCAGAAAAACTCGAGCCACACAACAATTCTCAGATTCATATTTGATAGAATCAGTCATTGGCAGAGATTGAAGGACTCGGTTTGATCGCTAAAAATAATCGACCCTCCTGAAGCCGTCTGAACTTATGTTTGTAGCTCCCGAAAGATTACTTTGTGAAGAGGCCTAATGATTTATTTCCGGTTGAGGGGTCCGCAACTAACATGACTTCCTTTATCGATATTGACTCCTTTGAAAAGAAATACGATAGTCTAGAATAAGAATGGCACGATTTCCTTATCTCCATTTATGTTCATGTATTCGCATCTCCTTTGGACTGAATACAGGACGTGGATTAAGGATTGACGGCAATGTCCTTCAGGTTGTATGAAATCTCCTCACAGCTCCACTTCAACACTCTTGATTAAAACACGATTCCTTTATGTGAGTTGGTTGGCTCTTAATGAAGAAATCGTGACTTTCCTTTAGCTTTACAGTTCGATGAAGAAATATCACCCGTTATGACATCTATCCCATGAGCTTGCGATTCATTCCAAATCAGATGTATCTTGCGACCTCCTACTGATTCAAATTCCACCAAATATTAAAAGAAACACTAGATAAGATGGTGCAATAAGGATTCATCAGCTGGTGATGCGAATTGAATATGATTCCCGTGAATTCTTTCAATCCCGACCACCCAGCTTATAGCAGAATACAGAAGATCTTCCAAGCGACCAACATATATTCTTCCACAGTTGATGAATAATATCGACCATCATATTTTCTTCTAGGCACGATAATGTTGTGTTCTAAAAAACGCACAATACCTTATAATATAACACCCGAGTCTTTTCTTGCCGCCACATACAGATATCATATAGTTATGTCTCTTCTGACTTTATCCAGCCATCAATGGAATGGCATGTAAACAAATGGATTTTTCTTGTTTCAAGTGCCTCTACAACCTGAGCTTGACAAATCTGATCGGATTTCCCCTTGAACCCGCTCTGATACCATGTTAAATTTATATGATCAGATTTAATGCACAGAAAATTAATTCAAATCAGACAAAATAACACAGCAGATACCCTGGGAAAACCCTCCTCTTGAGGGAGAAAAACCAGAACAAAGATCTCTTATATATATAAATTGAGGCAACAATTCTCTTTACAATGAGGCCAGTCACAAGGCCAAACTTCAGCACCTAACACAGATGCAATGATAATCTGCACTTCACTAAACTATTTCTGTCCTTGACTGAAATTCGCAATCTGCTCTAAATGAAATTCACACTCTCTAAAGAATAATATATATCCAACTTACTTGATTGATTACAATGAGAGAGTTATCTCTTATATATACAACATGAAGGGACGCCACCCTTAACTTGATACAAGTCGGCCAAGAACAAAATATATCTCCTTTTAATTAATCATTTAAATAAGGAGGTCAATAATACACAAATTATATAAATAATAAATACACCATAAGGGGAAGGTCAATAGTTCAAGGAACTATAATGTTGCCAAGATAGTTTCATCTTAATAGTCGACTTATATAAATAAGTAGCCAATAGGCTACATTTATTTATGTCTTCAATTTTAATGAAGGATGAACCCAAAGCTGCCTAATAACATTAATAATAGCTTCATCTGAATCATTACCTCTTGAAACTCCAAGAAGTACTCAACAAATCTGAATTTAAAATCAAGAGTCATGAATTGTTGGAAAGATTCAATGAACCCTTCACCAATCTCAATTCTGAAATCAGTAAATCTTAAGGAAGCTGGTGTAGTCATAAAATCTGACCAAAATCTAACCAACATCCTCATAAAAAACTAGATAAATTTTTCATTAGAATGCCAGACAATTCTTCGTTGTTGCTCAAGAAGAATTTCTTCATCCCCTCTAGGTTCTTGAATTTCCATTTCTTGCAAAAAGGATGAACTAGGAGCAGTAGTAGGTTCATCTTTATGCATGTCATGCATCAATTCCCCACTGCTAGAAAGTGTGTTGGAGTTTCTCCTTTCATCAGTAATTCCTGAAGAACTACCCTCATCATTCACAAAGAGAGGATTTTCATAAATCCCACTAACACCTTCTTCATACATAGGATTATCAAAGGCCTGAAAAACTTGCTGATGAGAATTTGAATGCTCCGTTTTTTCAGGACAGCGTTTCAAATCAAATGTTTTTTGTATGAGATCAAGCTCATCAAGAACTTTCTGAATCTCTTTAGCTCTCTCTTTGTTTTCTTGCTCCCATGAAATTTGAACAGCAGAAATCTGAGTCTCTGCTTCTATTTAAGCCTCATGCACTTCTTGCTATTTGGCTTTGGTTTGCTTGTTCCACTCCAATGCCTTGTCAGCAATTTTAGCAGCTCTGTCTTTATCACGAATGATGAGCAAAAGACTTGATTTGAATTCTTGCAAGGCATTTTTAATTGACTTCATATTAGCAACAGAAATACAACACACATCAAGACTTTTGGGCACATCATTAATCAGATCTTCTATTTGCCGATGAATATCATCAAGTTTGGATAAGACTTGAATTTCCTTTTCAGCAGTTAATGAACTTGGGCTTCATTTCTCATGGTCAAGTTGAGATGATGCAGTGCTGCTATGATGTACTAAGATGTCAAAAATCCTTTCAGCTGTACTTCTCAAATTATTACGCATTTGATGTACACTTTTCATCATCTCATCTATGGTATATCCCAATTCTTTAGTTTTCTGCCTCAGCTTGGCTTCAAGCGAAGAGAATTCTATTTTGTGATCACCGGAAACATCTTCCTACATGATGTCTTCAATGCATGAATCAACATTTGTGAAAGAAGAATTTCCCACTTTTACCTCAGTTTTTTCTTGCTGTTCTAACTTGAATCCTCCTGAATTTCGAAGGTGTAGAAGAAATTCATCAGCTGATAGAATGTCATCAACTGAAGACATATTTTCAGATTTGGGTGGTTCAGCTCTTGACATTTCATCTTGAGTCTCCTTAGCAAATGCAGTCGCACTACACTCTTCTATTGAATGCTTGAATTCGTCATGTTTCTCTAAGACTGCTGTGGTCTAATTGCATTCTTCTATAGAATGCATGGACACTCCTTGTGTCTCCAAAGTAGGTATTGTCTCTTTGCACTTTGCTGCAGATTGCATGGACAAATGCATATCTATAGATGTCTCCGGAGATTCTATTACAAACTCAATGGGTTTCCAAATTTCATTCCTCTCTTTAGCATTTGAATTCTCCTCATTATTCTATACTGTCTTCTTCAAAAGAGGCTTCAATTTACCTTCACATTGATGAAACAACTCTTTAATGAATATTTCAGCAGTAGGAGAAATCTGCTCTTCTTGCTCATATAGAAATCTGCTCTTCTTGCTCATATACATCCAGAAGAAGAGATTGGACATTTTGAGGAATGACGTCAACTTCATTAATTGTCAGAACAAGGATATTTCTGATAGTATACTTGATCCAAGCTTTGAGAATGTTTTTAATATGGCATCCCTCCTTGGGTAAAGACTACTGTCTGTTTCATCAAGATCTTGGAAACTTTCAACAATCATATGCAACACTTTTTTTATAGTATCATCATCATAAGGCATCAATGGCGCTAGGATCCTCATCATTTCACTAAGACAAGAAGTGATCAGCAGATTAACTTCTTCGTCAGGATGCATCAACCAATAAGGTTGATTCATAGAAATCATTGCAGGTATTAATGCCTTTTTAATCATCTTAGAAAGTGACTGGTTCACCCAACTCAAACATTGTTCCAACTTATGAAGAACGCTTGCTTCCTCCCCCACTGACTTGCATTCTTCATTAAGCCTTTTCCCTGCTATATAAAGTGATCTTGCCAAACTCAACTCTTCATTAGAAGTCATGGCTTAAACTGGCAAGACAAGGTTTCTTAAAAACCTTTGAAAAAATGACAACTTCAAGAACTTCTGGAAACTGAACTAAACTCTGTTTTGTCCTTTGGTATATTATCTAATCTTCTTTGTCATCCAACTGATAACTGAAGCATTGAACTCACAGGATGGCAAGAAAACAAGCTCTGATACCACTGTAATATTCCCCCTTATTTTTTGGATTTTATCACAATTGAACTAGCACAAAACTACTAATTAGTGTTAGCTCCAAGTATAAACTAGTTTGTAAAATAACCCTCACCAAGAATGTTTACCAAGATCCCAATGTGGGCAAGGTGATAGCATATGGTGCCAGGGATCGTTAGAAAC
>VDFB02165710.1:0-11995 GCA_007258455.2 Sequoia sempervirens | reverse complement strand
CAAGACCTAATGTGAATTTTTTGACCACATTACAACATTAAATCTAGGAAAAACTAGACCAACATCCATAAGAAAGACCCAAATGAGCGTGAAAATGTCCAAAGATACATTTTATTTTCTTTCTAATTCTTTGTGCATTCCACCTTGTCTACACTAGTAGAATTTGGAAAATAAATGACTAGGTGACTAAAAGTTTTAGTCACAACAACTAAAAATGACAATTCTACTCATTTTTTGCAACTTAGCTATAAATGACTAAATAAATGACTAATCTAGTTGTTGACTAAAAAATTATTTAGTCATAGAAATAAAAATGACTAAATAGTTAGTCATCAAATCCAAATTAGACAAAAAAAAATTAAAAACAAGTCAGTCAATTATTGGCGTGATATATTAATGTGTGTGATGTATTGGCATGATTATTCATGTTCATTGTAGATTCATTTAACTTGCTTGACCTCACTTCATTCGTTCATTGTAGACCTCGCTTCATTTGTTAGCCTGGCATGAGTTGTTTTGATCAGTTATAGCAACACTTGCATGGGTAATAAGGATTCAAAGAGGACTTGGAGACTTCTGAAAAGGTGGGAAAGGGAAAGGAATTCAGATTTTGCTACAACGAATTTGAATTTGATGAGGCCCTCTATAGCGAAATCGGATTTTGGGATGTCCTCTGTAGCGAATTCAGAGATAATTTGAAACCCCCATTACATTAAACACAAATTTGAAATGCTCATTACAATCTATTACTCTTAATAATGTTCTTTTACAATCTTGCCATTGTTTTGCTTCATAATGTGTTTGAGCTAAATATAATAAAATTTGGGTGTCAGTTCCAAAATAGAATTTCCTCAAACAATTTTGATGCATTTTCACTACAAGCGCAAACTATCTTTGTGCAAAGTAAACATGTCCTAGATTTACCCACACATCAGGCATTTGAACAAAGATGTTTCATACAGTAGCTTCTTGTACCTATGTAAATATTTCCTTTTCAATATCAAATTGACCCCTTTCATCTAGCACAATAGTTGCCCCATTTTCAACATATACATTTCCTAGTCTTTGTGCCAACACTTTACAATGGCTGCCCCATTTGCAGCATAAACATTTTCACTGCAAGTGCAAACTGTACTCGTGCAAAGTAAACATGTGCTAGATTTATGCACACATCAGGCATCTGAACAAAGATGTTTCCTATAGCAGCTTCTTGTACCTATGTAGAAATTTCCTTTGCAATATCAAATTAACCCCTTTTAGCTAGCACAATGGTTACCCCATTTGCAGCATAAACATTTCCTGGTCTTTGTACCAACACTTAAGTGGCCCTTTCTATGACATTAATATCCTCTTGAGTTATTATTATACTCCTATTTTCCAAGAGAAAAATCCCCAAGGCCCATGGGAAATGAATGATGAGCATTTGAGTTTCAACTTGGCTTCATTTCAAAAAGGGGACATTACATTGTACAAGATTTGTTTAACAATAGAATAATTTAATCCACCTATTTGGGACTGTAAAATAAAAATAGACTTAATGCATTGCACTATAGAATTTTTTAATCTAGAATTTGATAGAAAGATAAAGCATAATACATTGAAGGACATAGAAAATGTTCTAAAATAAAGACTAAAATAGGTTTCCCATGAAAAACAAGAAAGAGGAAAAATGAAAAGATAATATACAGATGATTCATTTGAGGTTTTTGATAAAATATCATTTAACTATGTCAAATGGATTTGGAAGGGACAAAGCATATTTGATTGACTAAAATTTTGAGGTAGCTTATCCATCGTCATTGTATGCATCATCTTCTCTTGGAATCTGTTTCTACAATGCACCAAGCCTAGAATTTATTAGGGATGCACTTAAGGTGGATAAAACTCATCAAATGCTTTATGTATGCTTGGCAACATGGAACTGAAAATAGATGACTGATTTAAAAGAAAATAAACAATTAAAGTAGCATGCCAACTTGCCTATTGATGAAGCAAAATGAAAAATATTTAAATAAACCAGGATCTGGGATGGAAAGGAGAAAGCAATAGGAAGAATTCTGTGGGTGATGCAACAAGAGGAGAAATTTGAATGTGTGTGAAGGAATTATGGAAGAGTAAGTTTAAGGATAGGGATGATGACGATGATGAGGTTGGTCAGTATGAGAAGAAACAAAAGAAGGAAAAGAAGAAAAAGAATAAGGATAAGGACCACAAGGCTTATGATTCTTATATGGAGGAACTTGATGTTGCCATGGAAGATGAGGAAAATTATAAGATATCATTTAACTATAAAGGTCAAAAGGGATTTGGAAGGTACAAAAGCACATTTTGATTGACTAAACTTTTGAGAAGATCATCATTGTACACCATCTTCTTGAACATATTTCACACGGGGCATCAAGCCTAGGATTGATTAGATGACTTTGTGGATAAAATCATCAAATTTTATGGCTGCTTGAAACATGGAACTAAAATAGATGACTGGTTGTAACGTGCTGAAACAGTGGTACAACTGTCTGGTTGATGAAGAAAATGTGTCGATGAAGTTAATCCAAGCGATTGGGGTGAAAGGAGAGGCAGAGTAGCGTTCTGGCGGCAGATGCACGCGAGTGAGTACTAACGCGCGGCGGAATTGGCGGAAGAGCAAGCGGCGATTAAGACGATGACGACGAGGTTCACCTGAGAAAATTAAAGAAGGAAAAGAAGAAAACAATGATAAAAACCATATGTTTATTTTGATTCTTTATATGAGGAGTCTGACAGTTTACGGAAGATTTATAGGGTCTTGAGGCGAGGATACACAGATGATGTACCTCTAGCATCTCTTGTGCTGGAAGTCAGAATACTTTGATGATGGTGAGACAAATTCTCCAGTTTCAACAAAATCATGAAGGAGACATGCATATTCTAATTCTGAAGATGTTGAACCATTAGATGTTGAACCATTGCAGAAACAGAGTCCGAGAGAAGATGATCCATATGGTGATGATGTCTAGGCTTCCTAAGCTTTAACCAAACCCAACTCCTACTTTCCAAGAGAAAAATCCCCAACACCCATGGGAAATGAATTATGAGCATTTGAGTTTCAACAAATTCCAAGAGAAGATGATGCATAAAATGACGATGGATAGGATACCTCAAAATTTTAGTCAATAAAATATTATTTGTCCCTTCCAAATCCATTTGACATAGTTAAATGATATCTTATCAAAAACCTCAAATGAATCATTTGTATGCTATCTATTCATTTTTCCTCTTGCTTTTCATGGTCAACCTATTTTAGTCTGTTGAAACTCAAATTCCCATCATTCATTTCCTATGGGACTTGGGAATTTTTTTTGAAAATAGGAGCTAGGTTTGGTTAAAGCTCAGGAAGCCTAGACATCATCATCATATGGATCATATTCTCTTGGACTATATTTCTGCAATGGTTCATCATCTTTAGAATCAAAGTATGCATGTCTCCATCATGATTTTGTTGAAACTAAAAAAAAATTATTTCCATCATCAGAGTCTTCTAGACCTACAACTGCAAGAAGATCTTGGGAATTTTCTCCATCATCTTGTGCCTTATCACTCATATAATTTTCCTCATCTTCCATGGAAACATTAGGTTCCTCCATATAAGAATCATAATCCTTGTGGTCCTTATCCTTCATCTTTTTCTTCTTTTCCTTCTTTTGTTTCTTCTCAGACTAACTAGCCTCATCATCGTCATCATCCTTGTCCTTGTATGCTTACTCTTCCATAATTCCTTCACATGTTCAAATTTCTCCTCTTGTTGCATCACCCACCAAATTTATTCCTCTTGCTTTCTCCTTTCCATTTGAATCCTTCATTCTTCATCAGCTTTTCGTTTTACTTCATTAGCCAAGACAAGTTGGTGTGTTACTTTAATTATTTATTTTTCTTTAAGCCAGTCATCTATTTTTAGTTCCATGTTTCCAAGCACACATAAAGAATTTCATGAGTTTTTATCCACCTTAAGTGCATCCCCAATTAATTCTAGGCTTAGTTGGATCTCATTCCAAGCTTGATCCATGGCTGCAAGACATAGATATGCATCCATATAATCAGAAACTTGAACAATTTTGTCCTCTGTAAAATATTTTATTTTTTAGTATCATGTAGTTGTTCAAACAACCTAGCAAGATTAAATAGTGTTGTGACTTTATCCCATGGTAACTCAAGTGAAACACCACCTTCTTCTAGTTGATGGAATAATTCCATATCCTTAAAGCACACAGAAAAAAATACATAATTGGCATTGGGGCTTTTATTTATGAATTCAACCCAAATTCCATTACCTAATGCATCCATAAAAGTTTTTTGAGCCAACTCTAGTTCATCACGCTCAAAATGAAGAACCCCAATGTTGTTTAACAATTCAATGATTACTTCTTTTATGCTTTTCTTTAGAAGATACTTTGTTGTCTTAAGAGAATCTAAGGTTGCACTGGGGCCTGTCGATATTAATAACTCACCCATCTTGTTATATGCATGGGCATCACGTGGATCTATGTGAGTTTCCTTTCTTAAAATTTCCAAAGCCTTATAAATGGCCTATAGCTTTGGTAAACATGTATGAAAAATGTGGTAGCATAGACAAGGTAATGAACTTTGGAAAAAATGCCTCAAAGAAATGTGGTCTCATGGTGATGGAATGCCATGATGAATTCCATGACAAACGAATTGTTATGGATTGTCATGGCATCCCATCACCATGAGACCACATTTCTTTGAGGCATTTTTTCAACCAATTCACTGCCTTGTCTATGTTATTGCTTACTCTAATGCTTTGATGGATTTTTTCCAAGCATCCATATCTTGTTTGAAAGCACTTGTTTTAGGATTTTAGCCATAGCAATAAGGCAGTGAACTATTTGATAAAATGTTTTGGTAGACAATATGTATGAAAATTGTGGTAGCATAGACAAGGCGGTGAACTATTTGAAAAAATGGCTCAAAGAAATGTGGTCTCATGGAATGCCTTGACAAGCAAATGCAATTGGCAGCTGCTCCTAGTTATTAGCTATGCAATGTGAAGTAATTGCATAACTGCTTAGGTTGACTTTGTAAAAACTATATTGTAATTTAAATTTTGTTACCAATCAGTATCTAGTTATTATTTTATTAAGACAAAGAAATTTAGTGCAGGTGATTGGGCTCTACTTTATGACTCCAGATACAAATATTACAAAGGGAAATTGCAAACAAGATGGCTTGGGCCATATCAAATATGAACAATCTTCCCAAATGGAGCAGTGAAACTACAAACAATTGATGAAGTAAGGTTTGCATTGCTATTCAATGGTCATAAATTGAAGTGTTATAAGAAACCATTGTAGAAGGATGACTTCCTTCTTACATTACAATAATAGTTTGAACCTACAATTAAAAATTCAACAACAAAGACAACCAGTTATACAAATGAATTAGTAGATGAGCTACACAACTCACCCACTAATGTTCAATATATATAATTTCATCACATATTTCACATGCACACACTACACATGTGACAATTAGTAATCTTTGTTTCTTCAACCAGTGAGCAGAAGCATAAGGGACTTGTAACAACATGAACAAAAATAAATATCACAAAGGGACTTGTTGTTACATGCACCCGTAGCATTCACATATCCATCATAAAAAAATTTATTCATATTGCACTTCCATCATCTTATTCACACATGTAGAAAACTACATGTCCACTTTACCACATACAGCCAAAACCATCACATCACCTTCTCACCCTACCCCGTCATAACTATCACTTCATCCAAAGTGTACTTTGTGTAGCCTTTTCATTCATCACTCCATCATAATTCACATGTATCATAAATACACTTCATTCCATCTCATATAATAACTACATGCAACTCATATCCATTGCAACAAGTCTTTAAAATATACTTGCATGACATAACTCATCTTCTCCACATGAGTTACAAATCAATTCAAATAATAACTACATGTACACTCTGCCTTAGCAATCATAATTATCATTTAAGATTACTAATTTTATGAATATTTGTTGTTCATTCAAGCATTTCAAATAACATATATTAAATTTCCACTACTTTCCATTTATATTTCCACCTATTCATACGAGCTAAGTAAGGACACTTAGCAAGCTTAGTTGGGGGAGGGTATTAAAGATCATTTTCCTCTGGATTTTTTTCATTTCAAAATTTTTTCTCTATCGTTTTATTTTCCACCATCACCAAGATACAAAAAGCTTAGCAAAGGAATTTAGAGGTGTATTTGGGTGTTATAGCATACAACAGAGCATAAGTAGTGTAATCAAGGTGATAGAACATGGAAAAAATAGAGAAAAATTGTAAAGTGACTGAAAATTCATAAAGTATTATAATAGGAGGTGATATAATACACAAAGACCCAACAACACATAACCAACTACTAGATGATGGGCTATGTTTTCCCATTTTCCAACGAGCTGGTTGGTTACAATATTTTTTTAGGCTCATAGAATGTAATGAGGTTATGAACCAACAGTTTGCAACCACATTGCAGAATGATGAAGTAGTTGTTAGGGGCCTAAGGTTAAATACCTTATAAGTTGCTATAGCTGAAGTATCTATATTACCAAGATAAGGAGAATAATTTCTAGTTAGGGTAGATTCCATTGTAGCAAGAAATGAATTCTCCTAGCCAGGAGAAAACATGGATTCTTCTTCACAAGGTACTAAACGATTTTCTTTACCCTGGATTTGGGATTTAGTTGCTTCTTATGTAGTTAAGTATTTGACCTATGATGGGAGACAATCATTTTTATATACATTTCATTTCAAGTTGTTAAGTCATCTTCACCATAATAGGCATGTAAATATTCCCAATTTCTTGTATAATCTATTAAAGAGAATGTCATCTGAATATAAGAGGAAAAGAAACAATACAACATTGTCTCATTTATGTTTGGTTACATTGTTGATAAAGAGGAGTCTTAGGGCTCAATTCCCAAATATTTCTAGGGAAATTTTTCTTAATTATAGTAATATCAACAATATCCTTCAAAATCCTAATGAGGGAAATAGATTCCAAGAACAAATAATAAAAGAACCTGATGTTCCTCTTGAGGAAGAAATACCTTCTAGTTCCCCTACTGCAACACCTACCTGTAGCATGGAGGAACCAAAAGAGGAGAGTTTTCAAGAAACTCAATCTTCAGCCTTTGATGAGTAACTTGTAGCTGATGAATAAATTGTAGCTGAAGGCAATCAAGAAACTCTTGGTTTTAAGAGGCCACCAAGGGGTAAAAAGAGAAACAGTGAAGCCTCTACCTCTACACCTGTAAAGGGGTAGAAGAAGGGAAATAAAAAAAAAAAAGGGAAGAATAGGGCTTCTACCTCTACACCCACAAGGGAGAAGAAGAGGCACACACAATCCAAGAGATGATCTCAATGCCTAAATAAGAAGGGGGTCATGAGAGGATCAATTAAAAATCCTAAAGAATATGCTATAGTAAAAGAAACAGAAGAAAAATAGGAAGAAGATGTTTTAATGGTAGAAATGGATAAAGATTCAGAGGAGAATTCCTTTGGTGATAAGGTAAAGTCACATGTTGTATATAGTCTTGGTATTTTACTAGTACCTCTAAATTTTATTTAGAGAATGTTTTTGTGACTAAGAAAATGAGAAGGAGATCCCCAAAAAGCCCTGTTTTAGAGGGTTTTGAACATACAAGTGCAATAGGGAATGAACAATTTTTGGAAAAGGATGAAGAAATTTTTATTGAACAAAGGAATATTAGCAAAGAATTGTAGGAAGCAATGGAAATAATAAAACAATTTGAAGATATTTTTAAAACACATCAATAAAAGGACAATGAGAGGGATGAAAGAATTAGAGAATTGGAGGAGAAGCTCTATAGGTTTTAGTGTGGGTCTAAATTGGATGATTTGGCACAACTTACTATAATAGAAGTAGAAAACAAAGAACTAGTACCCCAAGGCCTAATTCCTCATATCATAACCCACATTGGGCCAATTGTGGCGTCCTTGGGTGTGGAGCTTTGGAGAAGAACACAATAATTCTCCCAAAGAGAAAAAGAATGGTCAAGGGAGAAAGATGAAATAATTTCCAATCACATCAGGGCATTGGAAAAATAGGAAAATGAAGTAAAAAGGTTGAAGGTGAAAATTGAGGAAATAGCAGACAAAACTGCACGATTGCAAAAGTGTAGGCCGCCTGTTATGGTTTATGCCTTATTTGTGCAAGATTTTTTTTTTGTGTTTTCAGTTTATCCAATTAATCAGTGACCTTCATATAGCAATGAATCAAAATTTCTTATTTTTAGAAACTTTTCATGATTCCACATCTGAAATGCAAGACCAGCTTTGTGAATTCTACCTGCATAATTATATTCTTTTAGATGAGACTATCTAGAATACCTTGATTTTTGTAGGAGATCTACAAATCAGAGCTCTAGCATCCTACATCAGAAATGAACAATAGAGGGGTGAAATTTTACAAGAATACAATGAAAAGGAAAAATCTATTGCTTTGCATCTCATAAAAGAATCAACAAATCCCAATGCAATCATAGAAGAGTGGATAGAACTTTTGGATTACAAAGGTGTGGAAAAGAAGATAATAAATATCAGAGAACATGACTATGTGATGATGAAGAGATTAGCTACAAGACCTATTAATGCAGCCTTCAAATTTGTGTAGAAAAGATGGGAAGAGCTAACACCTAAGTTAAAGAAAAAGGAGCCACACTCCCTTTATAATTTTGTAGCCATGGTCTAAAGATCTCATAAGTACATAAATATTGCAAGGAAATATGGAGCTACATGGTTTCCACTCATCTTTCATCCACCTATTCTCCTCTTTTGAGTACCACACTGGGCAGGGAAGAAGCAGGAGGAGGAAGAAGCAAGAGAGAACACTAGATTGGAAACTCTCGTAGATCAAAAAGGCTATTATCTAAAACAAGAAAAGGGAGTTGCCATTGTATCTGATTTCAGGGAAATAGCTCTTCAATATAACCTTTAATCTTAAAAGTTGTTTGAGGACAAGCAAATACTTTAGTTGGGGGAAATGATAGGTCTAGATAATGGCTAGTTTTTCCTTCATCAGTTATTCTTTTATCATTTCATTTGTTAAGTTTCACAAACATTTCCAAGACTTCATACATCTTTTATTTGCCTTTTATGCACTTTGACATACCTAAATATGTGGAAATGTGAATATGATATATTGATATATGTTTGTGTGGATGTATAAATGTTCATAGGATTTAGTATATTTTTATGGTTTAAATGTGATCGATAATGGTTTGAATGTCTTGGTAAAAAAACTAACATCTTGCATCCAATAATACTATAGCCCAAAACAAATGGATTTCCAACTTGCAACAAAGGATTATGGGTGTTGCATGGGAGAAACCAGAATAAGTGAAGATCAACAATTCCAAAGGGAAGCGAAGGTGGCTATTAAATATTTATCCATGAGTCACCACAAACACACTCTTATCTACTAATAAAGCAATTGGGAGAATAGGTTTGTTCCAAATAAAAGTGACACATGACACGATAGTTTCCATGAAACATGTTCCTATCAAGGTGGTTAACTATTAGAGGCAGAGTCCTAGTTTGATTTTCCTTGTTCTATTGCATATTTATAGTTTTTTGTTTTAAGATTTGTCCTCTTCCTATCCTTAAGGTAGAGTGGATGTATACATTTATGTTCTATTTTTATTCCTTGTATGACTAATACTCTTCCTGATCCTATATATTGGGATCGGTGGTTGAGGAGAAGATCTAATATCAAAGTGATTGTTTTTGCTATTTAATAGTTAATTTTTTGTTAGTTTTTGTTACCAAGTTACAATGGATATGTACCACTGAATGAGAAATCTCTTAGAGATTCTTGTTAGACTGTAAGAAAACCCAAATTTCATATAATAAAGGAGTTTAATTTGTTGTCATGAATTTTTGATCAAGTAGTGCATATTTGATATATTTTATGGGAACAATAACTCGAGCAAGGGCCACTTGAGGTATTGTCAACCCACCTTATTTTCTCTTACTAGATTAGATGTTGCATTACTAAATTCATTTAAGATAATATTTCAATTATATGCATGTGACTTTTATGAATTCCATTTTGTAACATCACATTGAGTTATTCTCTGGAGGAGTTAGAAGCTAGGATTCAGAAGTTATAAGTATTAGTTAGTTGCAAGTTCAGATTTGATAGTTAGAAGTTACAATATTAAGCAGTAAGTACCTGAAGCATAAGCAATAGATTTATGTTAGTTCCCATGTTTTACAATTTCATGCTTTATTTTCTTTTCTTGCTTTTACTATTTTGATACATGTGTGACCACCTATGTTTCATCAATATAGGGCATAGTAGGATCCTTGAATGCACATATAGTGCTAGCACTATTAAAAGCTTTCTAGCCCTGGTTGATAATTAAATGAAGCCTTTTGTGAAGGTTTGGTGAGTTTTCCAATTAAGAACCCATCCTCTAAATTGTGTGTCTAATTGTAAACACCAAGTTAACCAAAAATTAGAAAGGCCTTACAAGTATGACGAGGAGACTCATCAAAGCAAGGTGTATCCATGATATTCTCTTGATGAGTTGGAATGGAAAGAGAAGTATGATTGGATGGAAGGAGGCAATTGGAATGAATTAAAAGAAAATGGAATAAGTTATATTAATGTTTGATTGGATATCATTAATAATTAGGCTATGTTAGCAAGGAATTTAGGGAATAATGATAGAGATGGAAAGCGATGAAGTGTATGAGGACATCGACAAATTACAAAAGTGGAATAATGGAAGTAGATTCACAAAGAAGCGTGTAGAAGGAAAAGAATTATATACAAATATTCAAAAAAAAGATTCAGGAATAAAGATTGATGTGTTTGATATGGTGGAAAAATACGCAAAGGAGTTGGAAGCCATGATAGTTATTGACTATTTTCTAGGAAAAAGGTTTACTAGGAAGGAGATTGGCAAATGGGTGATAAAAAAATGGAAAATCGATCCTATGATAAAATGCATGCCCAAGGGATTCTTCATAGTAGTTTTGGAGTCAAAATAAATGATAGAAAATATTTTGAGGATTGATGACTAGAAGAATGGTGGTAGTTTCTTATAATTACATAAATGGGAAAGAAATTTTGATTCCTTAATCTTCAATCCAAAGGACAGACCAATTTGGTTAAGATTATATAATATTCCTTATGAATATTGGTCGAGAATTTTCTTAACAAAAATAGGTGACATACTTGGTCACATGATTGAATTTTGAAGGATCAAGCAACTAGACATAATGACATCTCAGGAAGGTGGCCAGGGTGAAAAGGAAGTTGGTAATTCAAATATGCATGTATTGGAAGACAAAACTGAACAAATGGAGAACTTTAACATAGAAGAATAATTTGGTTTTGCATTAGAACAAGGGGATGGAGATGTTATAGATATTCTTGAGCCTAGAACTATTAGCTAGATTGCAACCAAGAAATTTTTATAGCCTTTGGTTCAAAGTTAGGAAGAGAAAAAAACAATAAAAAAAGAGGGAAGAAGAGGCTTTGAACGGAAATCAAACATCAATTAAATCATATATGTTGTGTTCCAAGGGAGATAACCCCTCCCTTGGGGGAAGATGATGGTCCTTACACATAATGTTAGGGGAATTAATGCCCCTAAAAAAGGACGACTAGTTAAATTCCAATTTGAATTCCAAAACATCGATCTCATCTTGTTTCAAGAAATAAAGTTAAAAGGGGGCGAAGCAACATCCATCAAATATTGCAAAGGATGGGAAGGTGGCCCGTGATGCAAAGTAGACTCCAAAGTGGTTTGGTTGTATGTGGCATCCAAGGCATTTGAAAAAATAAGTTTATGGCATCAAACCTAAATTGTTGAAGGTCGGTACACATGTTTCTTCTAATAATGATTATACACTTTTTAATGTGTACTGCCCTTCAAAAAAATGGATAAAAACTAGTATGG